>JAQNDB010004273.1:0-24608 GCA_029204045.2 Tillandsia leiboldiana | reverse complement strand
CTTTGAATAGCTTTTATTATCATAGATTAATTGATAGCCCCCTGTTTATCCTTTCCTAAGATTGGTTTAGATCATGTGAATCTGAAGCAGGATTTTTACCAGTGATCTCTTGTTGTAGGATGCTCACCTTAGGTTCCTCAATTCATTTTTAACTCTTTAAATGCAAAAATAGATTGTATAATCCCCACCCCCCCTTAATAGTATGTTTAGTGATGTGGATTAAAATAAAAATTAAATAGAAAATTATTAAGTAATTTAATGCATTATTTAATATCTAATATTATTAAAGATGCATTTTTTAAGTATTTATGTTTCCTGAATATTATTTGTTTTGTTGAATTAGGATGGCTCAAAATGTAGCTGATTAGTGTTAACTGGGATGGACAACTTGTTATACAAGATTATAATCCCACAGTATATTGGAGGTCGTAAGAAATTAAGTTGGCATTCCACTGAAGATTACATTTAGGGGGATTATGAGAGAAAAAGGTGTATAAGAATTACCAAGATAAAGAAGAGATGATGGCTTCTAATTATTAAAGTCTGATATCCAATGGGAGGAAATCAATATGGCGTTGATCGAAATTACGGATGATGACTCATTGTGTGGTATGATGGCATTATCAAGGGAAGGTTCATGCTTGACAATCTACATTGAGAAGCAGATGGTTGCAGCTCACGGCTATTATTCAGAATGTTAAGTAGTGAATTAGACGTGATGTAATTGTTGGTTTATTTTATAGGATCCACAAGGATCTAAATAGGTACTATCAAACAACTAGAGGGGGGTGAATAGGTGTAATACTTAAAAACTCAATCTCAGTGCAAAATAAAAACCAATGCGGAAATAAAAACAGCACACCGAGATTTACGTGGAAACTCCAATCCAGGAGAAAAACCACGGGACCAACACGCAATAACAATCCACTAAGAATAGAAGAATAACAAGGTGATTACCGACTCCACGGACTCAACCCCTCCTTCAGCTTCTTCGGACCTTGCGCTGACCGGTTGGATGTCCACGCAATAACAATCCCCTAAGAAAAGAGAATAACAAGGTGATTACCGTCTCCACGGATTTCAACCCCTCCTTCAATTTCTTCGGACCTTGCGCTCCCCGATTGCACGTCCACTGCACACGTTCGAATCCACGAACGCCACTCGAATCCACGAGCACACGTTTCGAATCCACGAACGCCTTCAACACATCGAATCCACGATGCCACGTCGAATCCACGACGCAAATCAGCCGATAAGAATATAGGCTTCGATGGTGATCCTTTGCTTAGATTCTCATTGAGGAACCGTAGAAGAAATTTCTAAGCAAAGATTAGATCAATTCGACAAAAGATATGTTCTTGAAAGAACCTTCGAATTGACCTAAAAGAGGGCGAAAGAGAAGAACGATAAAAACCAGCCTCTAGGGTTTCTCTCGAGTGTTTCTGAATTGATCGTATTAGTCCCCCTCGTTGAGAAACCCTAAGTATCTATTTATAACCCTTGGAAAAAGATAAAAGTCGGTTTAGTAATTTTATCCCGATAGGGCATTGTGTACCGGTACCAAATATCGCGTTCCGGTACGCAATGGTGCAAAACACAGATTTTTCTATTGTGTCCGGTACGCGAGTCCGTGTTCCGGTACGCAATGCAATTTACAGAAAATTCTGTGTCGGGTTAGAGGAACTTCAAGTGTGGTTCCGGTACGCAATGTAAAAAACTAATTTTTCCAAGATAAACTTTATCCAAAACAAACCAAGTACAGGAATCCAAACTTAAAATAAGTTGTTAGTTAAAACCAAGTTCCTAAACCCAAGTCTAAACCAAGTTTCAATAACTTCCTGATTCCAATGATTATAAATGAACTTAAATCACCAAGGTTTAATTAACCATACCTGAGTGTTATCTTGAGCTTATGTTGAATCTCCAAAGAGTCTTAGAAAGCTGATTTGACAATTTGATCCCTTTAAGACTCCGACTCAACACACTGACTTGACTCACGAAATGTGCCAATACCAAAAGCCGTAACAATCTCCCCCTTTGGCATTTCGTGACAAAACCCAAAATACATAAAAAACGCTCAAGTCACTCATCTAAACCAAAAATTCGAAATTCAATGTCATCACAAAACATTGATTTTCTTTGCGTGAAGATCCAATAAATGCAAAATACATTTGAAACCAAACAGTCCTAGAACATACTGTCACGCCCCGGGGCGATACTGCGCCCGGCTCGCCAACAGATCCGCCGCCCGTACGGGAAGCCCCGTATAGGCGTAGCGACTAACCTGCAAAGAAACATCTACACTAGCAGATATCAGAGCTAAAAGAGAAAGCTGGATAAATACATGAAGTGAAACTACAACTCTCAAATATACAGACCAACCTCACCAGAAAACAGGAGTCTCTCATAAAAGCAGGAAAGGAAGGTACAACTCAAAACCTCACTACAAAGTCACTCGACATAACACACACCAAAATGGAACTGGGGTACATCTACTCACACACTGAAGACGACAGGAGGGGATCTATCTCGCGACGCCCTTACCTCGGTCAGAAGGAGCTGGATCAGCAACAGGAGCTGCAGGAACTGGAGCAGAAGTCCCTGGGGAGAAAACACCACGACGGGTGTGAGAACTACATCCCACAGTAGTTCTCAGTGGGTGCCGCCAACAAGCCCGACGGTCTGCCCACTAAGTCTACCAGAGGCAAAGGTAACAAATGCAGTGCTATAAGGAAAGCTGGGAAAGGTAACTCTACAGCTACTATGCCTCTATCTAGATGCTCAACAGTGGAACAGAAAGAACATAATGCCACAACTAACTCTCCTCCCTGATCACCCAATCAAAACTGACTGCCACATCGGGTCCAGTCAAACCTGCGCCAACCTACTGCCGTTACGTCCCGGAGGAGCGGACTTACGTAGGGCGTCCGTGGCTGCCAACAAAAGCACAGCCAGAGGGACCACTGCAACAACAAGTCGCTAAAGAACATCTCAAACTCACACCGGTACACACCCGGTCTCGCCTACTCCGGAGTGGCCCTCGAGGGGAGCGACCCGCTCGAGTCAAAGTAACCCATAAGTATCACTGTAAAGTATCACTGTAAAGCTCAACTGTGGCTCATGCAGGCTATGATCCAATCCTCGATCAATAAGATCGACTACCAAACAAATCACTGACTCACACACTAGCTGGAATCTACACAGCTGAAACCCACTGTCTCTCTGACAGTTTCCAAGAACCCAGATCTACCATCACTATCACTCTCCCAAAGAAATCAAATCTACAGACTGCTATCAACTCCACTCGGTCCCCAGACACGAGTGCAAATGCATCCCACAACTGACCGACCTCTCGGCCCACAACTCGGGCGAGGAAAAGCTAAGTCCATAGTGAAATGAAGTATCGTGATGTGGAATGTCTAGAGCAATAAAAACCTAGCCCAAGTTGGAGTTTTTCTACAGACTGGCTGAACATGATACATATGACAGGGGTGCTAGGTCAAATTCCAAGATTTCATTACTTAACATAGTGCAGGAATCAAAAGATTCAACAACTGATATACAAGATACAACATACAGTTTTACACATGCTAATACTCCAATTTCTAACATGCATGATCCTACACACATAGAATTAGTACACAGTCCAGAGTTCTTGGAAGCAAGGTCACCCACCTGAAAGTGCTAACTGTCCAAAATCGCACAGCTGAGAAAGCCCACAACTGTCAAATCACAAATCCCACCAAGCCAACAACACGGTAGAAGTGCTCACAAACTCCTGGGTACAAACATACACCAAAATTACACTTTAATTCACACAAATTCCACATTCCCAAAATCTGTGGTGAACAGTCCCATTAACACGAAATTTTCACCTGAAAAACTTCCTCCAAAAATTCCAATAAAAATATGACGGCGATCCTCGCGAAGAGTAGATGTCGATAGAGTCCTGAAACGTCGAATTCCGATGTCCGGATGAGGAGATAAAAATCCGACAAGTAGGTGCTGTCCAAATCAACCAACAGTCGCAAAGGGGGTTAAAAATGTACCCAGAACCCCAAGAAAAGCTCGGATCCAGAAAAAGTGTCCAACACGAAAATGTAGATTTACCTCTTACGAAACCGTCACCGCAGAAATCGTCCAAAAATAATGTCGGGGTAGCCCGGTAGACCTCCCGGACTAAACTGCGACGGAAATGGGCCTCCAACAGTAGATCGTCGCTCCGCACCCCGATGCAGAAGTCGCCGTCGTCGCGGCCTCCAAAAATCCTGAGCTTCCGCCAAAAGATGCACAAGAGGGAGAGAACAACTTTGGTGAAGGGCTCCAAGTGGAAAGCTTTCGGGAAAAGCTTCAAAACGAGGCCCCTTGAGGCCTTTTTATAGGCCTCACCCGAAACAGCCCGGAAAAACAAGTCAATGGGCTTTGGGCCCAAAATTCGGGCGCCCGGAACATTCGGGCGGCTACAGTGTTGGGCCGGCCCAACACTGTTCACGCCCGAATCCACCAGGAGCCGCCACGTGGCCCGCCGAACAGCAAACAGCTGTTCGGCCCACCCGCTGGCTGCCACGTGGCCCGCCCCCGCACAGTGAGGCGGTTGGCGCCCGCCAATCAGCGGGCGACACGTGTCCCCCCCGGTTGACCCGCTGACCGGTCGGCGGCCGCGCCGGGCGCGCGGCATGGCCCCGACGTGGGCACGCGCCCCGAGGCACCGACCCCGACTCCGTGCGCCGCGCACGGTGCGCCCGCGAACCAGAGGGCGACACGTGTCCCCTACACCCGGTCCACGCATTCAACAGGAATTCAGTGGACCGCGCCGCATGCACCGACCAACCGGAGGCTGCCACGTGGCCCCGCATTGGTCCATGCACCGCCGCGCTCACCCGGTAGACCGCGCGCCTTGCGCCCGCCAATCAGGCGGTGCCACGTGTCCATGCGCCGGGTCTGTGCACCCCGCCGCGCAGCTCTGTGGACCGCGCATCCTGAACCGGCCAATGACAGGCCGCCACGTGGCATCCGGCGGTCTACGGCCCCTCCCATGCACCATTTTCCACTGAAAACTTCCGGGAGTCCGTTTTTGGGCATCCGGACTCAGAAATAAACAAGCAAATAGCCGTTTTCAAGCGTTTTTCCGTGCTGAATCCATTTCCGACCTCTGTTGGGCCTAATTCTTTTCCGAAATTTCGGCAAACTCAGCCGAAGGCCTACACAGCTAATAATAACACACAGGGTCCATCTGTGGCATCCCATTGACGCACCATGGGCCAGATACACCAACGCTAGGTGCTCTAACAGTGGATTCATCGGAAGAACGCTGCATGGGAATTTGGGCCACTACATCCTCCCCCACTAAAAGGAAGTTTCGTCCTCGAAACGAAGTAAGGTAGAACAGGCGTACCTCAACCAGTAGTCTCGAACAGAAAAGGGTAAGCAGATCTCATCTCTGTCTCTAGCTCCCAAGTAGCCTCTCGCTCATCGTGATTGCTCCATAAGATCTTCACATACGGAATGGTCCGGTTGCGCAATTCCCTCACCTCACGAGCAAGAATCCGCAACGGCCGCTCCTCGTAAACCAGGTCCTCACCGATCTCCAAGGGAGTGAAGTCAACCACATGCGACGGATCAAAGACATATCTCCTCAGGGCTGAGACATGAAAAACATCGTGTACACCGGCCAAACGTGGAGGAAGAGCAACTCTATAAGCCACAGGGCCTACCCTCTCAAGTACCTCAAAGGGTCCAACAAAACGGGGACTAAGCTTCCCACGCACTCCAAATCTCCGGACCCCTTTCGAAGGCGAGACCTTTAAGAATACATGGTCACCAATCTGAAACTCCAGGTCTCGCCGTCGAGTATCTGCATAACTCCTCTGACGACTCTGGGCTACCTCAAGGTGTCGACGAACAACTCTGACTTTCTCCTCAGCCTCCAAAAGAAGATCTGGTCCCAAAGTCTTCCTCTCACCCACGTCACTCCAATACAAGGGTGACCGACACTTGCGTCCATACAACGCCTCAAACGGAGCCATCTGAATGCTCGCCTGATAGCTGTTGTTGTACGCAAACTCAACCAAAGATAAGTGTCGGTACCACCCCCCTCCAAAATCCATAACGCACGCTCTCAGCATATCCTCAAGGGTCTGTATAGTGCGCTCAGACTGGCCATCAGTCTGTGGGTGGAATGCAGTGCTGAATCTGAGCTGGGTCCCCAAAGCTGACTGTAAACTCCCCCAGAATCGTGACACAAACCTCGGATCCCGATCTGAAACAATCGACGCAGGTATCCCGTGTAGCCTCACTATCTCGTCCAAATACAACTGTGCCAGACGCTCCAATGACCAAGTCATCCTGAACAGGCAAGAAATGCGCAGACTTGGTGAGTCTATCAACAATAACCCAAATCGCGTCGGCTCCACTCTGGTGCTCTCGGCAACCCTTGTAACAAAGTCCATGGTGATGTGGTCCCACTTCCACTCGGGAATTGGAAGACTTTGCAACTTGCAAGCAGGAACCCGGTGCTCTGCTTTCACTTGCTGGCCAGTTAAACAGTGAGCCACGAATCTTCCAACGTCCCGCTTCATTCCGGACCACCAAAAATGTGCCTTGAGGTCCGTATACATCTTAGTACCACCAGGATGAATGGTATAAGGTGTATAATGAGCCTCACCCAAAATCTGGTCTCTGATCTCTGAATCCGAAGGCACACACACTCGGTCCCTGTACCGCAGTACTCCCGAGCTATCCACTGTAAAATCCCCTATAAGATCTGCCTGAATCTGTGATCTAATCCTCTCCAAGTGGGGGTCCTCACTCTGCGTCTCCCTAATCCTGTCCAACAGAGTGGGCTGCAAGACCATAGACATCAGTCTAGCAGAGACCCCAGGGGATACAACCTCAATCTGGAGTCGCCTCAACTGCTCAATCAACGGGGCCTGCTGCGTGACCAACATGCTCAAGCTCTGCACTGACCTCCGACTCAAAGCATCTGCTACCCACATTGGCCTTGCCGGGATGATAGAGGATACTCACATCGTAATCCTTCAGTAACTCCAACCACCGGCGTTGTCTCAGGTTCAGCTCCTTTTGAGTAAACAGATACTTTAAGCTCTTATGATCCGTGTAGATCTCACAATGCTCACCGTAGAGGTAATGCCGCCACAGCTTCAATGCGAACACCACAGCTGCCAGCTCTAAATCATGAGTAGGGTAATTCTTCTCATAATCCTTTAGTTGCCGTGAAGCATAAGCAATTACCCTCCCATGCTGCATCAAGACACAACCCAAACCGCTGTGCGAGGCGTCACTATAAATCACGTAGCCATCACCCATCACTGGCAGTGTAAGAACTGGTGCTGAAATCAGTCTCTTCTTCAGCTCCTCAAAACTCCGCTGACACTGCTCAGTCCAAATGAACCTCATCCCCTTCCTAGTCAAACAGGTCAGGGGAGTAGAGAGCTTCGCAAAGCCCTCTACAAACCGACGGTAGTAGCCTGCTAAGCCCAGAAAGCTCCGGACCTCAGTCACCGTCGTCGGTCTCGGCCAATCCCGAACTGTATCAATCTTCGTCGGGTCAACTGCCACTCCTGCGGCTGATACCAAGTGGCCCAAGAATGCAACCTCCCGAAGCCAAAACTCGCACTTCTTAAGCTTGGCATACAGCTTCTTCTCACGTAGAAGCTTGCAGCACTATCCTCAAGTGCTCCTCATGATCCACATCGCTCCGGGGAGTAGATCAGATATCATCAATGAACACAACCACAAACAAGTCTAAGTACGGCTGAAATACCCGGTTCATCAAATCCATGAATGCAGCTGGGGCATTAGTCAAACCAAACGGCATAACCGTAACTCATAATGCCCATACCGGGATCGAAAAGCCGTCTTAGGAATGTCCTCGGCCCTCACCCTCAACTGGTGGTAACCTGACTGAAGATCAATCTTCGAAAACACTGTGGCTCCCTGCAACTGATCAAATAAATCATCTATCCGGGAAGAGGGTACTTGTTCCGGATGGTCACTTTATTCAACTCCCGATAATCCACACACAACGAAGCGACCCATCCTTCTTCTTCACAAATAAAACTGGCGCTCCCCACGGAGAAACACTAGGCCTGACAAAGCCCCTATCCATAAGATCCTGAAGCTGGGCCTTCAACTCCCTCAACTCGGCAGGTGCCATCCTATACGGCGCCTTCGAGATTGGTGCGGTTCCTGGCACCACATCAATCACAAACTCCACCTCCCTCTCCGGCGGCATCGTCGTCAACTCAGGGGGAAACACATCTGGGAACTCGCGGACAACAGGAATATCCTCGAGTCCCAGTGCCGCCGTAGGCACCTCCACAATCGTCGCTAAGAAAGCGGTGCAGCCCCTACTAATCATCCGCCTAGCCCTCGCCGAAGAAACAGTCATCGCAAAGAAAGTGCTCTGGCAGCCTCTGAAGACAAACTCCTCCTGTCCAGGCTCGCGGAGGGTCACCGTCCTCTCTCTGCAGTCTATAACAGCATAGTACCCTCGACAACCAATCCATACCTAGCACGACGTCGAAATCCTGGAGCTGCCGCAAGACAAGCAAGTCTGCCGGCAAAATCCAGGATCCCAACTGCACGGGGCAATCCCTACAATACTCCTCGACATGCAAGACATGATCTGGTATCTGAACCTCTAATGCATGCGATAAGGAAACTACCCTCTATACCATGAAGGGATGCAAATGCTCTACTGATAAATGAATGCGATGCACCGGTATCAAAGAGAGTACGAGTACGAACTGCAGAAATCAAAATAATACCTGCGACGACATGCTCTGCTGCTGTAGCATCCTCTACCTGAGCGGCATAGACTCGACCGCTCGGCGCCGGGGGATGTCGCTCTGGCTGTCGCGAGGACGATGGAGCAAAATCTGGCCTACCGGAGGTCGCCGAAGGCCCTGCTGACTGACGAGGAACGAAGGATGCAGAAGCTGATGAAGGAGCTGGGTAAACCTGCCCTGGGGCACGCCCTCGCGTAGTGACCGGTCTGCCCGCAACGGAAAGCAGCGGCCCTGACTCTGCGGGCACTGGGCTGGTGAGTGCGGTCCTCCACAGATGATACAACGGTCGGGGCGCGGCTGCCGCGAAGTCTGCTGCTGCTGCGAAGACTGCTGCTGCTGCGAAGACTGCTGCTGTCGAGGTGGTCGACGCTGCTGCTGCTGCTGCTTGGAACTGACGAGATCCCCCAGATCTCTGCCGCCCCTGATACCCCCGTCCCTGAGAGTGGAAACGGGGTGGTCTCGGGGGTCCCTGTCTACTCGACTGCCCCTCCTCAAACTGCGCGGGGCGCTTCGCCCCAGGAGTCACAACGGGGGCTGGAGTCACCTCTGCCATCACGGCCTCACCACCCTCCACATAAAGTGCCTGCTCCATCGAGGCCTCTAAAGTCTGTAATCTGAGGGAGCGGACCAACTGATAAATGTCCCGACGCAACCCTCTCTCGAACATGTAGATCCGGTGGGTCTCATCTCTGGCCACGTGGGGCATACTAGCCAACAGCCGATTGAATCGGCTATGTACGCGTGTACGGGCCTATCTCCCTGGCGGGAGATTCCTCAGCTGCTCCTCCAAGCTCTGTCGAACACTCTCGGGAAGAAGGCCCCAAGAAGCATACCGCGAAACTCTGCCCAAGAGATAAACTGGGTCCCAGGCGGACCTGCGGGTCGCACACGCCGCCAGCCATGCCTCGGCGTTGCTCTCCAGAAAATGAGTAGCCAACAGAACTCGAAACCTCTCATCAATAAAAAGGCTCTCGAAATGGCGCTCCATAGCTGTAACCCAAGACTCAGCCGCCCACGGCTCAGCACTCATGCCCGAAAAGCGGGGTGGATCGAACTTGCGAAACCTCAACAAAAGGCCCACCAAAACCTGCTGCTCTGCCAAAGTCAAAGATCCCGACGTCCCAGACGGTGGCCTACTGGAAACAGGCTCAGCCGGAACTGCTGGTGCAGGCTGCACAACCGGGGGTGCCACCACAGGGGAAGAAGGCACCGGGGAACTCTCAGGGGGTACCACCGCCGGCTGCGCTCTCTGCTCCAACAAGAGCGTCAACCGACTCACAGCCTCCTCCTGGCGTCGAGACGCCTCAGTCAACTGTGCCACCTGGGCACGGAGCTCCAAAACCTCGCTCTGCTGTCCCTGCTCCGAGTCCTCCTGCTCGGGCTCAGAGGACGAAGGCTGCGAACGCGTCACCATCGAGCGTCGAGGAGGCATCCCCACCTGAGGGACAAGGCAAACAATCAGAACCCAAATCATCTCTCGACCCAATCTAGCGAAAGTCAGAAGGCATGTCCCCCTTTCCGAAGTACTATGTTGTCTGCAGCCAACATAGTTGCCACCGAAGGAAGACATGTCAATCGCTCACCCCGAACCGCTCGGGAGAGTTAGAAATCCAATCAGGACTCTCGCTAAAATCACGGCTCTCACGCGAGTCATCCTAGGGTCCAACCACAAGCCTAGGGTTCCTAAGTCCTCCAAGGACCTACATCCTAGGCTCTGATACCACTCTAATCTGTCACGCCCCGGGGCGATACTGCGCCCCGGCTCGCCAACAGATCCGCCGCCCGTACGGGAAGCCCCGTATAGGCGTAGCGACTAACCTGCAAAGAAACATCTACACTAGCAGATATCAGAGCTAAAAGAGGAAAGCTGGAATAAAATACATGAAGTGAAACTACAACTCTCAAATATACAGACCAACCTCACCAGAAAACAGGAGTCTCTCATAAAAGCAGGAAAGGAAGGTACAACTCAAAACCTCACTACAGAAGTCACTCGACATAACACACACCAAAATGGAACTGGGGTACATCTACTCACACCCTGAAGACGACAGGAGGGGATCTATCTCGCGACGCCCTTACCTCGGTCAGAAGGAGCTGGATCAGCAACAGGAGCTGCAGGAACTGGAGCAGAAGTCCCTGGGGAGAAAACACCACGACGGGTGTGAGAACTACATCCCACAGTAGTTCTCAGTGGGTGCCGCCAACAAGCCCGACGGTCTGCCCACTAAGTCTACCAGAGGCAAAGGTAACAAATGCAGTGCTATAAGGAAAGCTGGGAAAGGTAACTCTACAGCTACTATGCCTCTATCTAGATGCTCAACAGTGGAACAGAAAGAACATAATGCCACAACTAACTCTCCTCCCTGATCACCCAATCAAAACTGACTGCCACATCGGGTCCAGTCGCCAACCTACTGCCGTTACGTCCCGGAGGAGCGGACTTACGTAGGGCGTCCGTGGCTGCCAACAAAAGCACAGCCAGAGGGACCACTGCAACAACAAGTCGCTAAAGAACATCTCAAACTCATACCGGTACACAACACGGTCTCGCCTACTCCGGAGTGGCCCTCGAGGGGAGCGACCCGCTCGAGTCAAAGTAACCCATAAGTATCACTGTAAAGTATCACTGTAAAGCTCAACTGTGGCTCATGCAGGCTATGATCCAATCCTCGATCAATAAGATCGACTACCAAACAAATCACTGACTCACACACTAGCTGGAATCTACGCAGCTGAAACCCACTGTCACTCTGACAGTTTCCAAGAACCCAGATCTACCATCACTATCACTCTCCCAAAGAAATCAAATCTACAGACTGCTATCAACTCCACTCGGTCCCCAGACACGAGTGCAAATGCATCCCACAACTGACCGACCTCTCGGCCCACAACACGGGCGAGGAAAAGCTAAGTCCATAGTGAAATGAAGTATCGTGATGTGGAATGTCTAGAGCAATAAAAACCTAGCCCAAGTTGGAGTTTTTCTACAGACTGGCTGAACATGATACATATGACAGGGGTGCTAGGTCAAATTCCAAGATTTCATTACTTAACATAGTGCAGGAATCAAAAGATTCAACAACTGATATACAAGATACAACATACAGTTTTACACATGCCAATACTCCAATTTCTAACATGCATGATCCTACACACATAGAATTAGTACACAGTCCAGAGTTCTTGGAAGCAAGGTCACCCACCTGAAAGTGCTAACTGTCCAAAATCGCACCGCTGAGAAAGCCCACAACTGTCAAAACACAAATTCCACCAAGCCAACAACACGGTAGAAGTGCTCACAAACTCCTGGGTACAAACATACACCAAAATTACACTTAAATTCACACAAATTCCACCTTCCCAAAATCTGTGGTGAACAGTCCCAATAACACGAAATTTTCACCTGAAAAACTTCCTCCAAAAATTCCAATAAAAATACGACGGCGATCCTCGCGAAGAGTAGATGTCGATAGAGTCCTGAAACGTCGAATTCCGATGCCCGGATGAGGAGATAAAAATCCGACAAGTAGGTGCTGTCCAAATCAACCAACAGTCGCAAAGGGGGTTAAAAATGTACCCAGAACCCCAAGAAAAGCTCGGATCCAGAAAAGTGTCCAACACGAAAAATGTAGATTTACCTCTTACGAAACTGTCACCGCAGAAATCGTCCAAAAATAATGTCGGGGTAGCCCGGTAGACCTCCCGGACTAAACTGCGACGGAAATGGGCCTCCAACAGTAGATCGTCGCTCCGCACCCCGATGCAGAAGTCGCCGTCGTCGCGGCCTCCAAAAATCCAGAGCTTCCGCCAAAAGATGCACAAGAGGGAGAGAAACAACTTTGGTGAAGGGCTCCAAGTGGAAAGCTTTCGGGAAAAGCTTCAAAACGAGGCCCCTTGAGGCCTTTTATAGGCCTCACCCGAAACAGCCCGGAAAAACAAGTCAATGGGCTTTGGGCCCAAAATTTCGGGCGCCCGGAACATTCGGGCGGCTACAGTGTTGGGCCGGGCCCAACACTGTTCACGCCCGAATCCACCAGGAGCCGCCACGTGGCCCGCCGAACAGCAAACAGCTGTTCGGCCCACCCGCTGGCTGCCACGTGGCCCGCCCCCGCACAGTGAGGCGGTTGGCGCCCGCCAATCAGCGGGCGACACGTGTCCACCCCGGTTGACCCGCTGACCGGTCGGCGGCCGCGCCGGGCGCGCGGCATGGCCCCGACGTGGGCACGCGCCCCGAGGCACCGACCCCGACTCCGTGCGCCGCGCACGGTGCGCCCGCGAACCAGAGGGCGACACGTGTCCCCTACACCCGGTCCACGCACTCAACAGGAATTCAGTGGACCGCGCCGCATGCACCGACCAACCGGAGGCTGCCACGTGGCCCCGCATTGGTCCATGCACCGCCGCGCTCACCCGGTAGACCGCGCGCCTTGCGCCCGCCAATCAGGCGGTGCCACGTGTCCATGCGCCGGGTCTGTGCACCCCGCCGCGCAGCTCTGTGGACCGCGCATCCTGAACCGGCCAATGACAGGCCGCCACGTGGCATGCCGGCGGTCTACGGCCCCTCCCATGCACCATTTTCCACTGAAAACTTCCGGGAGTCCGTTTTTGGGCATCCGGACTCAGAATTAAACAAGCAAATAGCCGTTTTCAAGCGTTTTTCCGTGCTGAATCCATTTCCGACCTCTGTTGGGCCTAATTCTTTTCCGAAATTTCGGCAAACTCAGCCGAAGGCCTACACAGCTATTAATAACACACAGGGTCCATCTGTGGCATCCCATTGACGCACCATGGGCCAGATACACCAATGCTAGGTGCTCAAACAGTGGATTCATCGGAAGAACGCTGCATGGGAATTTGGGCCACTACACATACTCTATGACTTAGGACTTGGAGTCTTAAAGTGATGTAATTCCTACAAAACAAAACTCCAAACACAATCAAACGTTAGTCGTTAGAAGTTAAAATCCTACATTTGATTCGTCTTCCATTTGGTTCTTTTGTTTTTCCAGCTTTTTGTTTTGTGGCTCTTTCAATCTTTTCTTTATCTCCCCCTATCTTGAGTATCCGTGTTCTCCATGTTCTCCCCCTGTCTTGAGCATCTATGTTCTCCCCCTTTGTGATGCAATCATTATTTTCTGTCTCCCCCTTTTTATGATATGTCCATCATTTCCGTTCTCCCCCTTTTTGTCACAAATTGTCAAACAGTTAATATAAACAAAAAGTAAAAATACTAGGAGGATAAGTTCTTAGTTACAAGACGATTAGAGTTTTTGTTCATCACAACGTGAAAGGAAACTGAAAACCAAAAACAAGAAGGAAAAGAAATCACTCATCCTCATTTGAATCATCATCATCATCATCATGTGATGTTGGTCCATGCGATGTACTCGGTGCTGTTGCTCCAGTGACCACATCATCATGTTTGCACCCAAGGATATCGAAGATTTTCTTTAAACCATCCTCAAGTTTCTTGAAGCCTTGTTCCATCCTTTGCTCCATCTTTTGCTTTAATGAACGAACATCCCGATGCAAGGTTTGAAGAGTTATGACCTCATCTGGTTCAGGAGATTCTTGACGAGGTGGTGCACTCACTGTCGCTTCACTTGCATAGGCCTTTGTATGCCCAAATGTCTTCAATGTGCTGATCGACTTGGCTAAAGTGATTCCATCAATTGCCCCCAAGCCATAATCATATTTGGCACAAGAAATGTCCACTCCGTGATCTTCCAGAATACTAGTAATCAAGATTGGATACGGTAGAAGGTCACGTTGCCTTGATCCTTCAATGACATGTACCATTTGCTGCCAAATGAGAAATGGAATGTTGGTGTTAATTCCATTTGCACTTTCCGGGTGACCGAGGAAAAAGAGAAGTAACAATCGATCCCATCGAATCCTTTTGGTCCCCAGTGTGGGCAATAGGTTGTAGCATACAATTAAGGACAAAATATGATACTCTGGTTTTAGGTCCTTTGATTCAACATATGATCTGTTCGTGTGCGTCCCTGTCTTGCAAATAGAGTCCACAACCATATCCCAATGGGTATCATGTAGGAAATTACCATCAGTGTAATAAAGACCAGTAGTGTCAACAGCTAATCCAAGGTTTGCACCAATTACTGCTGGAGTAATGTCAAACTTGACGCCTCTAACTGTTGTTTCAAAGACGAAGGCTCCGGTGTCATGGTCTTTTTGAAGTATGTTACCTTGCATGTAGAATTCCCTGATGATCTCCATACAAAAACCCATCTTAGGTTGAACTCTGCCAAGTGGCCGAATATGACTTCGTTCCAAAAGCCTTGCAAAGTCTGGCACCTCACGACATAGCTCGTTAAAGTTCACGTGTCGCTCTCCAATGCATGTGCGGTTTGCAAATCTGGCACGGCGTTTTGCACTCACATGCGGTTCACTTTCATCAACATTTGATCTCCGTTGAGAGCGCTCGCGTATTACCGGTCCACCGGTACTTCTACGCGGAGGAGAATCCGCACCCTTCTTTTTCCTTGAAGCCAAAGGTGCTTTCCCCTTTCCTTGAACTGATTCCTCTTCATATTCTGAGGAATGTTCAGATTCTGAGCTAGTTGAATCCTCATTGCGTGATCGTTTGGTAGCCTTTTTCTTTCCAGAACTGCGACCACGTCCACTTCCAGTGGCCATCAAAATCACTAGTGCAAGAAGCCATGAAAATGCCATTTCCTACAAAGAACACAATGCACTATGATTTGATCGTATAGGAAGGCTTAAACATGTCTAAGAAACATTCTAAACATGTCACAATTGATGATTCATCATTTAAAAATCATTTACATTAAAAGCCCTAATTCTCAATTTCTTTTATGCTAAGAACATATGAAAATGTTAGATTCAATCAAATAAGCATGGAAACATGAATCTAATTAGATAGAAAGCAACCATATATGTTCTAAACATGAATTAAGAGTGATTTAAGCAAGAGATTTCATTTGGAGTAAGGATCAACTCAAAAATCCCAAAATAAAACATCAAAACCTAAAAACTAGGGTTTTGAAACAAAAGTAAGCAAGATTAATGAAGAAACTTACAAATCAAAGCAACAAATCACTTGATCTTGATGAAAAAACCCCTTAGAGATGTTTTAGAGAGAGAGAGGGAGGGTTTTGAAGTGGGAGAGATGAAATAAAAATATTGTAGTCTCAGAATATAAGGAATCCCAGATCGCGTACCGGTACCAGAAGTCGCGTACCGGTACGCAGTGTAAAAGCCGAAAAACCATCGTTCGGGATCCGGATTGACAGGCAGGGGGATCCGGATCCGCAATGTAGTTCCGGTACTAAAAATGTAGTACCGGTACGCAAGTGAAAAACCAGAAAACTTCACATTCGGGATCCGGATTGGATTTTCTAATCCGGATTGGATTTTCAGGTACTAAAAAGCAGGTACCGGAACAACAGAGCCAAAAAGCAAAAATTTCTTGAAACAAATCCAAATTTTGAAATCTTTTCAAATACCGATTTGTATACAATCAAGAAATCCATTTAAGTGCTTTGAAAAACAATGAATTCACATAGATGTCATTCAATCCAATTAATTATAAAGATTAAAAAGGTTTACTCCAAAATCATGAAAAATAAAGGTAAAACATTATAAACCGTTTTTCATGTATATTCATCAAACACAAGTCATCAAAAATAATCTTGAGATCCAAAGTCTATCAAGATGTAACGGATTTACAAAGATGACTTACGGAGATTTCCAAACGACATCAATCTTGAATTCTACCCTTTCAAATTGAGATAAGCACTAAAATGCCTAAGGGTGGCTCTTTGAGCATCTTTCAACTATCCCACCTTATACCAACCAGGAGATTGTTCAAAATAAGAACTTTGAATATAAATCTCCGAATGCTTCAACTAAAAAATTCTCATAAAATATTATCCAAGCATCCATAACATGTGGTAGCTTCATACACAAACCGGACGACCGGGGTGGCAGCTCTTTCCAACATGTGGTGGTAGTTTTCACACTCCTTTCGGATGTAACTCTTTCCACATCTTTTATAAATCATTTATTTACCCTTGTAAGAATGCAATCTCTTACGTGAAAGAATTAAATCCGAAATTTTAGTCTATCAGTTGTCTCACGTTTGACACAATGAATTCACACAACCGAGATAGATTAAGCATCTAAAGATCACACATGATTTCTAAAATTTGATGCTTATAATATCAAAAACTCCTATAATGAAGTATCTTCAAGAATATGATTATGGAGTAAAGTTGATAATCCATATAAAATTAATTTGGAGTGAATAAACGTGAAGCCCCTTTTATTCAATGCACTTGTTCATTAAAAAACCTTTGTGTTCAAAAAACAAACATAAAACAAAGAGCATGAAAACATGTAATGCAGAGATTAAGAAAAATATGAAGGGAAAACCAATCAAAGCATTACATACAGTCATAAGCTATTTAGAACTTAAGACAAGGAAAGATATCACCTTTCCGAATCCAAAATCGTCGGATTTTGGTTTGTCTTGATTCGTTGTGGCCGGGAGTTGATAGCTTTGACTGTCGATCCACCTTAGGTCTTTGCCTCGCAGTGATCCACTTGAATGATTGATGTTGCGGCTCGAACCTTTGGTGGGATGATTGAACTCCTTGACTTGATGTATCTTTTGAGTCCCTTGAGTCCGCTCCTTAGATGAAGTTGCCGAAGAATTTTTCTTTCTCTTTTCGGGCAAACCTTCACCAAATGTCCTTCAAGTCCACAAAGGTGACACGTCCTTCCTTTCGATTTGATAGTGGAACTTGAAGCCTTCACAGTTTGGTTCCTTTTAAATCCCAAACCAACCTTGCTGTTTGACCTAATTCGCACATACAATCTAGTTTCTGGAAACGGTTGAAAGCCTTTGTATGTCGGATTTGAGTTCATGAACTTGCTTGGTCAATGCTTGGTTGGTGACATGAATTTCCTCAAACTGTTTTTCTAGAAAACCAATCTATGTCCATATGTGATTTAGCGTTTGTCTCCGATGGTTTAACTTTTCTTGGAGGATTTTATTATTATCCAATAAACGTCCTTGTTCCTCCTCGAGATCATGGAGTTTGATCTTTAAAGCTTGATTCTCGTCTTGAATCTCAAGTCGTTGCTTCCTCAACTTCTTAATATGTTTGGCCATCTTCTTTGATTCCGTAAGAAGTTGTTCATATGCCTCAACGAGTTCTTCTTCGTCCGACTCCCCCTCACTTGATGGACTCTCCGCCGGATGTTGATGTTTCATGCAAAATCAAAGGAGTAGAGTCAGTGACTAAAGATGATAACACAAATTAGAAGAGGGGATTTTAGAGGCATGAAAAGCAACGGCGTTTTCCTCTTTACTTGAGGTCGATTCATTAGAAGTAGAATCGCTCCCAAGTTTTCACTTGCAAAGCCTACTTTTATATAATTTCGGAGAAGACAATCCGTTGAAATATGGCCGTAGCCTTTGCATCTATAACATCGGATTTCCCCTTCCGAATTCATCTTTTTCCTTAGAAGGTTTTGCAAGCTTTTGAGGTTAGAGTGATGTAGAACCCGCTGATCCTTTAGAAGGTTTCGTGGATGAGATCCATCGGTTCGATTCTTCCAACAATTTCGACGAAATTTCTTTGTGATCCGCCGCCAATTGTTCTTCAAAATCGGCAAAAGAGATTTCATCATCGGAACTTGATTCGCTATCTCTCCTTTGTTGATTTGAATGCAATACCTGTAAGCTTAGAAAAAGACTTGGAAGAACCTTGATTAGTAGGAAAAGTCATTTCATAAGTTTGCAAGCAGCACCTACTAATTCCTCTACACTCATCTCATCCGGATGACTAACGGTTTCAATGGCGGTAACCTTTGCCCTAAACGGTTCCGGAAGAGTCGAAGTATCTTTCTTACAATTTTTGACTCCGGGATCTTTTCTCCTAAATTAGCACATGTATTTATTACATCTTGAAGTCTAGTGTAATAATCTGTAAACAATTCATGCTCTTCCATATGAATAGAGTCAAATTGACTTGTAAGCATCTGGAGCTTTTGAATTTTTACAAGATTAGTACCCTCATGTGTAATTTTGAGAATATCCCAAATTTCCTTCGCGGTTTCACACGCGGAAATTCTTGTGAACTCAGTCGAGGAAAGAGAATTAAATAAAGCGTTCATACCTTTCCCATTGTAAGAAGATCTTTCAAATTCCTCTTTGGACCATCTAGAGCGAGGTTTTGGGGTAGTAGAATTTCCTACTTCCTCAACAGGATGCACCCAACCGTATTCCACGGATTGCCATACCCGCTCATCAATTGCGATGAGAAAAGCTCTCATCCGCACTTTCCAATAAGCATAATTAGTCCCATCAAAAAGAGGAGGTCTATAAATATTACCACTTTCACCCAACATGATAGATAAACCTAAAACCCTCTCTGATACCAATTGTAGGTTTTTTATAGGATCCACAAGGATCTAAATAGGTACTATCAAACAACTAGAGGGGGGGTGAATAGGTGTAATACTTAAAAACTCAATCTCAGTGCAAAATAAAAACCAATGCGGAAAATAAAAAAGCACACCGAGATTTACGTGGAAACTCCAATCCAGGAGAAAAACCACGGGACCAACACGCAATAACAATCCACTAAGAATAGAAGAATAACAAGGTGATTACCGACTCCACGGACTCAACCCCTCCTTCAGCTTCTTCGGACCTTGCGCTGACCGGTTGGATGTCCACGCAATAACAATCCCTAAGAAAAGAAGAATAACAAGGTGATTACCGTCTCCACGGATTTAACCCCTCCTTCAATTTCTTCGGACCTTGCGCTCCACCGATTGCACGTCCACTGCACACGTTCGAATCCACGAACGCCACTCGAATCCACGAGCACACGTTTCGAATCCACGAAACGCCTTTAGCACACCGAATCCACGATGCCACGTCGAATCCACGACGCAAATCAGCCGATAAGAATATTGCTTCGATGGTGATCCTTTGCTTAGATTCTCATTGAGGAACCGTAGAAGAAATCTCTAAGCAAAGATTAGATCAATTCGACAAAAGATATGTTCTTGAAAGAACCTTCGAATTGACCTAAAAGAGGCGAAAGAGAAGAACGATAAAAACCAGCCTCTAGGGTTGCTCTCGAGTGTTTCTGAATTGATCGGTATTAGTCCCTCGTTGAGAAACCCTAAGTATCTATTTATAACCCTTGGAAAAAGATAAAAGTCGGTTTAGTAATTTTATCCCGATAGGGCATTGTGTACCGGTACCAAATATCGCGTTCCGGTACGCAATGGTGCAAAACACAGATTTTTCTATTGTGTTCCGGTACGCGAGTCCGTGTTCCGGTACGCAATGCAATTTACAGAAAATTCTGTGTCGGGTTAGAGGAACTTCAAGTGTGGTTCCGGTACGCAATGTAAAAACTATTTTTCCAAGATAAACTTTATCCAAACAAACCAAGTACCGGAATCCAAACTTAAAATAAGTTGTTAGTTAAAAACAAGTTCCTAAACCCAAGTCTAAACCAAGTTTCAATAACTTCCGATTCCAATGATTATAAATGAACTTAAATCACCAAGGTTTAATTAACCATACCTGAGTGTTATCTTGAGCTTATGTTGAATCTCCAAAGAGTCTTCGAAAGCTGATTTGACAATTTGATCCCTTTAAGACTCCGACTCAACACACAGACTGACTCACGAAATGTGCCAATACCAAAAAGCCGTACAGTAATATCTCCTATGGCTGAAAGAGAACCATTCATGATGACATCGGAGGTGGAGAAAATATATCTAGGTTAGTATTACAAATTGTGGCTTTATATAATTTTTTAGTTAAAATAAACGTTTTAAATTGATTAATTATTCAATTGCAGAGAGTACGGAGTTGTCCGTCCTCCGTCTCTCCCACGTAGTAGTGATCGTGCCACGACATCGAGATCGCTCGCTCCACTGGTGGACAACAAACGATACATACGAATATGGGTTAGCATACATTATAATTATTTTTATTATATAACTTTTTGTAGCGAGAGATTAATAATGAAAAATATATGCAGAAATCCGTCTTCTCACAATGTGCATGACTTGGGATCCTATCCGTTGGAGATGTACATGATTTTGGATCGTATCATGCCGTAAACCGAGTTTGAGGGGATACAAAATCATACTCAAGCGGAGGTGCACCAAGTGGAGCAAGCGGAGGTGCAACAAGAAATTTTGAAGAACAACATAATACTGATCATGAGGATTATGACCATCCTGGGGTGGCGGAAGTTCACTACAGTGATGCGGATCATGACGGCGGACTGGGGGTCCTTTCAGATATCATATACGCTGATGTCGCTGATCCAACTGCAAATAATGAATATGTAGATGATCCAGATGAAGGTGTCGAGTTCATAGATCATCCAGAGCAGTTTGTAGATGATGCCGAATGGATGGATCATATGAAATCGATCCCACTGAATTCGATCGTGCTCAAATTGAAGAGTCCCCTCCTACTATTGATGGATCATGGGTTGGGCGTGTGTTCAGTGACAAATCAAGTTTATTGCATACTCTTGAGGAATGGCACATTTCTCACAACGTGCAAATGAAAGTGTTAAAGTCGACCACAAAAGCTTATACAGTGAGATGCATGGTTGACTCGTGTCCTTGGAGATTACATGCTTCGGTACCAAAGGATGCGAATTATTTTAGAGTCAAAACATATGCGGGCAGCATACTTGTCTACTTCCGGTGCTGAACACTGCCCATAGAAATTGTACATCATCTCTTATATGTGCACGCATTCTTCCATCATTGAAAGTCAAACTTTCTTTGACGCCGGCGCAAATACAAGTAAATATGCGTTCTGATTGCATGTGACGATTCCATATTCGAAGGCGTGGCAGGCCAGAAATAAAGCATTACAGATCATTTTTGGTGGTTGGGAGAATCATACACGATGTTGGTCGGTTTTTATCCGATGTTGGAGCGCGCGAACCCGGGGACTATATGGCGGCTCGATAACAGGCCCCGGCCAGATGGGGTTAGGCAGTTTGGACGCTTATTTGGGCGTTTTGGGCCGTCAATTACCGGGTTCTCTTCTTGCTTACCATTGTTGAGCATCGATGGAACTCATATGTATGGAAAGTATCAGGGGAATGCATTGATTGCAACGGCTGTAGATGCAAACAATGGATTGTACCCGTTGGCTTTTGCTATTTGTGAGGGAGAGAATGCGGGTAGTTGGCGTTGGTTTTTACGTCATTTAAAGTATTTTGTGACAGGTGCTCGATCTATTTGTCTGATTTCAGACCGCTCCCCTGGCTAAAAGAGATTGTTCTTGAGGAGTTTTCGAGAGCCGATGGTCATACTCACCGTTGGTGCCTCCGCCATTTGAAAGCTAATATGAAAAAAGCGGGGTTTAAAAATGAAAACTTACTCAATAAATTTTATACGGGTATAGGATGTGCTGCAACCGCAAGAGAATATTATGAGCAAAAGGACCAATTAAAAGAGATCAATCCGGAGGCTTGGCAATGGGTGCACGAGCTTCAAGGAGAAGGGAATATTGGGCGAAGGCATTCGATGGAGGTCGCGTTTTGGGGTAATGACGACCAATCTGTCAGAGAGTTTAAATGGAGTACTTAAAGATGCACGTGGTTTGCCTATCACGGCATTTGTGGCAGCTACATTTTTAAGGTCAACAGTTATTTTCTGAAGCGTCGTGAGAAGGGTGAGACATACTCAACAATATTGGCACCAAAACAAGAAGCCGTAGTTAGACAAAATATGACACTCGCTAGAGGACATGATGTAACTCGGTACGGCCCAATGGAATTTCAAGTTAGTACTAGAGATCAAATGTATGAGGTAATTCTTAATGGGTTAAGCTCAACATGTTCGTGCCGACAATTTGAATTAACTAAATTGCCATGCTCACATCTTTTAGCCGTTTGCAGTAATGGTCATATGAACATTGACTACTATACTTTATGTTCTGAATGGTATACATGTGACTATTACCGTAATGCTTATACCCACAATTCCACCCTGTCCTGACAAAAGGAGCTGGCCACGACCTCAAGGACCACCGTTGGCGCCCCCACCTATAAGAAGAAGAAAGGCGTCCCAAATCCACACGTATTCGAAATGCCATGGACGATAGAGAGGGGATGCGAAGGACTAAATGCTCTATTTGTAAACAACAGGGACATTATAGGAGTACTTGTCCAATAATCAAGATAGAAGAACTGAAAGTCGTAGACGTAGAGGTATTAGGTTGTTTGCTTATGGTTGTCTACTTATAAATTTAAAAATTCTCAAATTATATTACCCATTCTAATGAAGGCTAATAGTTTGTATACTTTGTTTGCAGATGGACCATCACGAGGAGATCGGGCCAGTTGATCCTTCAGTTCTACGACCAGGCGAGTCACCGTTCGAGCTATGTACGAGCCGAGGTCAGTTCATTTATAAACTACATACTATATTTTTATGAAATTTAAATCTAATATATTTATTGTGTGTGTAGGGTACGCACCAGTTCAGTGGCGGGAGCATGGCCGTAAACTGAACTCGTGGACGGTGGAGCATCCGGGGGTGGTGGACCTACTACGACAGGCTGGTTTTTTCTATGTCTCTCGCCTCAGACGCATTCAGCTAGATCAGGCTCTGTTAGGCGCATTGACGGAGCGATTGAGACGCGAGACAGAGACATTCCATTTACGCCACGGCGAGATGACAGTGACGCTGCGCGACGTGGCCATTATAGCTGGACTACGAGTTTCTGGCGAGCCTGTCACGGGAGAGCATCTGGCGACTGGCCGTATTTATGTCATACACTTCTAGGGATGCAGCCAGATAGTATCGTCACAGGTCAGATCAAAACTAGACTGGTTATTTCAGCACTTTCATCATGTCCCCTTAGATGCTCCGCCAGCATGGTTGCAGCTGCTGCACGCGCATATATTATATCAAATGAATGGAGCTTATTCCCAAACACCACTGGATATCGGGTACATCTCAAGTGGCTACGCTCCTTGAGAATTTTGTAGAATATGGCGGCTAGCTTGGGGCGCAGCTACTTTGGCCCATCTATATCGTGCATTGGGGAATGCATCGATGAGGGGGAGGGCCGAGTGTTGTGCATTCGGTACTTTATTACAGGTAAAATCACTACTGTTCGCATTAGAAATATAATAATCTTAATTTTTTTACCAGTATTATAAATCTCTTTTTTTCTGTATAGATCTGGGCGTGGGACCATATACATATCGGCCGTCCCGACAGAGTTGGGGCTCCGCCAGATCTCGATGATTGTCCGCTCGGATGTCGGTACGTTAAATATTTATAGTCTCGATGATTAATACAATATTTTGCATCATTGATTTTAGGTATTGTGATATAATGTCTTATCCTTTTTTTTCCTTTTTTTGCAGATGGAATACGAGTTTACGTTTTCGAGGGAATGTAAGAGCGACCGATATTGAGTTTTATCGGGACGAGCTTGATCAGTAGCGGGAATCTCAAGTACGTAAAATTTTTGTAAGTTACATACATATAGATTAATTTTAAATTTTATATTAATTAAATTTTTTAATTTTAGAGGTTACTTGGACTCCTTATACTGAGGAGATTGCATGGTCTTCACCTTTTTGTCTGAGGACTCCGCGTAGGAGTGTGTATAACGACCCGGCCCACTAGCAATAAATAACTCGTTGGCCCAAACCACAGCCCAAAAATGCTTAAGCTCAGTTATTATTACTAGTGTCCAAGTCTCATATAAACCCAACTCACAATTCCATCCAC
>JAQNDB010004272.1:0-24614 GCA_029204045.2 Tillandsia leiboldiana | reverse complement strand
GATAGTGACTTCAGGTAGTGTCACGACTTTTTAGGTTGATCTTCTGTTGGTTATGATAGAATATGGATCTAATAGGGGAAAAAAAACACCTAGAGGGGGGGTGAATAGGTGTAAACCATAAACACTCAAAAATCATTGCGCAATAAAACCCAATGCGGAAATGAAAAAATAACACGCACGATTTTTACGTGGAAAAACTCCAAACCGGAGTAAAAAACCCGGGACCGATAACACGGCGAAATCCACTAGAATTAACACACGTACAAGGTGATATACCGTACTCACAGACGACTCAACCTTTTTCATACGCTCCTAGTAGATCTTCTCCGCTCGCTCCGCAACGCTCCTCGAATCCACGAATAGCGTCCAACGCCGAACCCACGGCGTCCAACGTCGATCCACGGTCCAACCGAATCCACGGTCTTCACCCAGTAGCACGTATCGAATCCACGAACGTACCTCGCTCCGAATCCACGAGAGCGGTTGCACCTTGAATCCACAAGGCCACGCGAGTCCACGCGCCGATTTTGGGAAAATCGTTGTTTTTGGGTGGTGATAATCCGCCGAATACTTAGATTAGAAATAGATCGAAAATACCATCTAAGTATTCATTAATTTGATTCTACTCAAAATCTGAGTTTGAAACCTAGAATCAAATCAATCAATATAGATGAAGAAACATAGAATTAAATCTATTGATTTCCTTTCTTCTCTATAGGTGGATTTTTTTTTTTTATGACCGTATTTGGATTACCCTAAAAAAATGAATCGTAGGGTCTATTTATAGGTTAGAAACTGTTGGAAGAGGATAAGAATCAAAAACTAACCTTTTCTGAAATTTTACAGGACGACGGTCCGGACTGGAATTATGGCGGTCCGGACTGTCGTAACGAAACAGACTATTTCCAGAAAAACAAACTTCGGGGCCGGACTGAAGTGCCTGATCCGGACTGTTCATACATTTCAGCAAAAACCCATGTTCGGGGTCCGGATCAGAATTGGGTTGGATCCGGACTGGATTTGCGCATGAACAACCACCGTTCGGGGTCCGGACTGTCGTGCCTGATCCGGATCCTGAACATGTCCCATGTCCAGTTTTGATTTTTTTTATGCAATTAAAAATTCATCCAAGTGTTTCTACACTATAAGAAGTATTCGGATCACCCAAATATTTAGTTAAACATACCTGATCCTTTTGAATTCTTCTTTCTTGAGATTGAGGCATATGATCCAAACTTCTTCATCTTCAATCTTCAAGACTTAAAAATTTCACGAAATACGCCAACACAAATTCCTTAACAATCTTCCCCTTTGGCGGTTTCGTGACAAAACACAAATCCACTCAAGAAAATTCAAAAAAGATATTTTTGTTGCTATCACCATACAACAAAAATTTACAATGGAGAACCAACATAGAATAAGATACATGAGATAAACTCCTAGAACAGACTCTAGACTTAGACATCTGTAATCTCTGCAAAAGAAAACATTCTTGACAAAAGAGATCGTTAGATACCTCAAGAATTTTTGCATATAAAACCAAACACAGAGATAGAGTTTATACTCATCATGACATTTATGAATTCAAATATGTAATAAGATCACAATCAAAATTAGACATATCTTCTAAGCATTAAAAACCAAATGTCATATGTATGTTAGTTAACAAACAACTTGTTAGAAATATTACATGCCCAAATAGTTAGTCGAATAGTTAGAAGAGGCATGCATGCAAAACCCAATTCAAAACCAAAAGTTGATGTCATACTTACCTTCAAAGTTGTTTTGTACTTAGTTTCAACAAGGTTTCAAAGTTACTTACCTTTCATAATCGATCATTGTTTTGTTCTCTCTCCCCTTTTGTCACAAAATAAGCCAACAATTACAAAAATAAAAAGGGCGTGTTAAAAGTCCAAAAATAAAAGGTAAAGTGAGAACGAAAAAACCGAAAAACCTGCAAAAGAAGGAATTAGAATAAACATTATTCAGAGTCCTCGGAACTAACGCATCCCAGTTTTTGAAAGATTTTCTTTATCCTCTTGTTCATGGAGATTGTTCCTTTTTAACTTCTCGAATCTCTTCTTTCATTTCAATAATTCATTGGACATACGTTCCTGCTCGGAAGAGAGACGTTGTGTTCTCTGTAAATTGAGGTCACGGACGCATCCTCACCCGAAGTTGATGGAGGTGCTTGTTGTGCTGCAGGTGCTGAAGCTGTTGCTGCGGAAGTTGATTGTCTACGCCTGAGAGGAGGTGAGGGAGGATCATCTTGTTTTGTTGGTAGGGACTTTATGACCGTTGTCTCGTTAATTGTTCCCAAACTATGCATGTAAGTCGATGAGGAAGTATCGACTTTGAATCTTTTCAAAATCCGCATAATGATTAATGGAAAGGGAAGTCTCTCTGTAGGCTGAGCATTGTCCACATATCTTGCCATCCTCGACCAGATGAGATAAGGAATGTTGAAGTTGAACCCAAAGCCGCTGTGGGATTCCCAGAAGATAAAGGAATAACATCCTATCCCATCGAAGAACTTTGTTTGCATATTTGAAGAATGTTGTAGCAAACAATGAAATTCAAGTATCTGTACTCCGGTCGAAGTTCTCTTAAGAAAACAGAATTCCCTGTAGATTGAGTGTCTGGAAGACAAATGCCATCCACGACCACTCTCCATGAGTTAGTGGAGAAGCTATGGCCTTTTAGATAGTGCGGTCCTTCAGCCCTGGCTTTCATGCCCAACACCTCTCCAATTAGTTGAGGTGTAATTTTTATGAACATTTCTAACCTTGTTAGAAATTCTCTATGTCCGTCCGCTTGATCTGTTAAGCTTGAGGCATTTTGATAGAACATTCTCACCGAATGAAGACAGTATCCGGTGGGGTCGAAAAATGGCATATGGAAGCAAGACCTGCATGGTCAAATAGAGTGCCAAAAAGAGCAGATCTTCCTTTTAAAGCTTTGACATTACATGTAGCTCCAATGCATTCTATTCTCAAATTCTTAATCCTCTCAGAGCTTATGAAGTCTTGGGAGGAGGTTGACTTGCAAGTGGTTCTTCAATTGAAATACCCCGAGCACTCCCTCTTTTCCTTACAATGCTTTTCTCTTGGTTTTGGCTGAACTTGGTTCTATTGGGCTTTCCCTTTTTAGCGGTTGTCACGCCCTGGGGTCGAAACTGCGACCCGGGCCCGCCAAAACAGATCCGCCACCTATGCCAACCTGCATAGGCGAAGCGTCCTACCTGCAAGAAAAGTACTATAACTAAACAGATATCAGAGCTATAAATGAAAATCTGCTGTAACTAAAATCAATCACTGTACAACTGGAAATAGACAACACTGTCTGCCTCCCCAAAATAATAATAATACAATATCCTCGAGTACAGCTCTAAACCCAACCGGGAGGTAACTCCAATATATATACAACAGTGTACAGTCTCTCAATACAAAATATCCTCACTACAATAGTCTCTCAAAAGGGGAAAAGAAACAGCTAATCTACTGATGATCTCCTCTGAAGGGTACCGCTACTCTCCAACGACGGGTAGGGATCTAGCTCGCGACTCCCTCGCACGATCAACATCCGCAGAGTCGGCAACACCCGCTGAGACTCTGCAAAACAAAGGAGAGGAGAGGAAAAGGGGGGGGAAACCCCCAAAGGGTGTGAGAACTACACCAAAAAGGGAGTTCTCAGTGGGTACCACCGCCAGACCCGACGGTCTGCCCACCAAGTCCTCAAGAGACAATAACTAACCCAGTCATAAGACTGAAATGAGTAAGCTGGAGACTCTCGCAGCTACCCTGCCCCTAACTAAAGGCAAAAAGGGGGAGAACCAAACAGTGGTATGCAACCACTAGCACATGAAGTGCACCATCGACCCAATCGAGCTGACTGCCACATCTGGTCCAGTCAACCTGCGCCCACCTACAACCACCTCCCGCTGACGGGCAGGAATTACGTAGGGCGTCCAAACGGACTAGCTCGCTATCGAGTAGAGGATCAAGCAGGCTATGGTCAAAATCACGCTCTCTCTCAGAACGGATAGAATCAAGATGCTCAACCTCTCACACAGCGGTCAAAGTACTCGCAACAACAGGGACCACCGTCAACCAGACGGCTCTCAACAATACTAGCACTGATCTAAACTCAACTACCAGTCTGCACTCGGCCCCCAGGCACGAGTGTAACAATAAAAGTATTGACCGAAATAAACTCAATCGAATGAACCGGTATAAACCCGGTACTGCCTGCTGTCCAAATGACCGGAACCCAACACGGTCTGACGGCACCCGACACGGTCTCACCGGAACCCAAAACGGTCTGACCGGAACCCAACACGGTCTGAAGCCTACTCCGGAGCGGCACTCGAGGGGAGCTACCCACACGAGTAAAGCATCTCTGTCATCAATATCACAGTATCTCTAAACAGCAGGACTTGATCATCAATCTGATCAGAGTGGGAAAACTCAACCATCAAGGAAAGACCCGACCTCAATCGGATGCAACTGAACGATAAGTGGGAAACTCCATCCACTAAGTAAAATGATACCCAATCAGGTGCATAGAGAAACATCCGGTCAACCGCCCAATATCCGCGGTTGCCGCAAAGCCCCACAACTAAACAACTGTCCCGACACGAAGTCCTGACTACCCTATCCAGACCCTGCTCGAACCCGAGCAGCACTGACCACTTGACTAGCAAGGCGAGAAAGGAAAAGCATGGTTTCTCCTAAGTCAAGTTCCCATAAAGTAGTGCAGCAGTAAAAGATGGCCTAACTACATGAGCATGTGTCCTCAAGGAAAATAAAAGGGGGGTACAAGCCATATAATAGTTCTTGTAGGAAAAACAACAGGACGGAATCCCAAACGAGACATGTCCACAATTCAGGGTTCAGTCAATAGAATGATCATAATAACTCCTCAGAGTACAAATCCGCACATAGCTAAGAACTCTATCCCAAGCTAATCCAACCACATGAAAGGTATGTGCTAACCTGGCATGTTACATAATCTCATAGGGTAACATTATCTAGGAAGCTACACTAATCATCACATAGATGTCCAAGTCATGCAAGTCCTCAGGATACCTCATGAAATACTATTCTTGCAAAGTATACCAATATCATTAACAAGCTTACCTACTTACAACATAAACCATGTATCCTAAACATGCATGCATCAGTCAGAGAGGGTGACATCCCCACAAGTGCACTTATATTTGCCACAAGCATATACATTGCCTTAAACAATTACTGCTAATAAGCTTTACCCACTGAAGCGCTTAAAACCAAGGCAAACTGAAGTCGGTGAAGTGGGTAGATGCCCACGGTCCAAAATCTGCCAAAATACACCATCGATACGAGTCGCGCAAGCCTCGGCTCCAAACAACTGAAAACACCCCTGAGTACATCAATAAGGCTCAACATTATTTTATTCCAAAATTAACCAAGTATACACAATCTGAAAATCAGTCCAAAGTCGTGCTTATTTCACCTACCGAAGTGCCCAGAAAAATCCAATAAAAATACACAGCAATCCTCGCGTCGATACCTTCGAAACGAGTACCTGCACGTCCAATTCCGAGCTTCCTACACTGAGAAACAATTCGACAAGGGAACCACCCCGAATTAAACTACTCTCAAAAACTGTAGCAATAACTACTGTTCAGGATATTTCACCTTCGAGGAATATTCAGAAAATTCCAAGAAAATTTGGGTATTCCTCGTGATGTGTAGATGCAAATCGCCTCTTGAATCGCCCCAATCCGATGCCTGTGCGCGAAAGATATCACCAAAACACCGCTCCGCTGTCCCAGAACTCCGCCCCAGAAAAGAGGTTACAAGATGATCCGAAAAACCATGAAAAGCTCGGAATGGGAAAAACCAGTAAACATGGGAACATAGCCCTACTGTCGTGAAGCCAACGGCGCAAGAATCACTGAAAAAGGTGCTCGGGGTAAGCCGGGGGAGTCCTCGCACCAAAACGCGACGAAGAAGACCACAAACGAACGAGCGTCGCGCCGCGCCGTAAAAAATGGAAACCTCGATAAGCGTGCCACCAAAAATCCCAAAACTTGCAGAAAGATGCAGCCAAACTCGGGGATCAACTTTGCTGAAGGCACCCAGGGCGCGAGGAGGCTCGAAATGGCGAAAAAAGGGGAAGAAAGGGAGCTCGGATCGCTTTTATAGGCTGCAGAAACAAATGGAGAAATACCGGATATGTCCCACTTTCCGGACGCTGGGGGTTTTCGGGCGCGCACTGTAGCAGCCCGAAATCCCCGCGCGCGAACACTGTAGCCGCCCGAATCCACCCTGGGCCTCCACGTCGCCCGCCGAACAGGCGACAGCAACCCCAGCCGCTCCTCGCGCGACACGTCGCGCCCCCCAGACGCCGACACGTGTCCTCCCCAAGCGCGGGAATCGCCCGACCACGCCCACGTGCGCTCTGCGCCCGCCGCCTGCGCCTCTCGCGCACGCATCCCGAGGCGCCGCAGGTGCACCGTGGACCGAGTGCATGTGGACCGGCCAACGGTGTGCGCCACGTGTCCCGCCGGTCCATGCACCACGCCCGCCTGCTCCGTAGACCAAGTCCACTAAACCGACCACTCGACACTGCCACGTGTCCACCCCGGTCCACCGTGCGCCCCGCACTCCCCGTAGACCGCGCCCCGCGGACCGGCCCACTCCCGAGCCGCCACGCGTCCAGCCCCCGGTGCACGCCTGCCGCGTGGACCGGGCGGCCCGCGCCTCCGTCCGCGCGCTGCCTGCGGCCGCTCCGCCGCTGCCGCCGCCGCCGGAAACACTGTTCCGGCGGTGAACAGTGTCCGGTGCTCAAAAATAACAAGTGGGTAGTCCGTTTTAACCGTTTTTCGCGCGCTGAATCCGAATTTGATGTCCATTTCGCCAAATTCCAACTCCAAAAATTGCCGAAGGCATCCGGGAAGAGTTCCTTGATCCAAACTTCGCGCTGGGTCCAATTTAATATCCCTGACGCGCGAAACCACTTCTGGAGCTCCGACGGAGTCCACCGATCACCCACGTGATCCATTTAACACACTGAGCCCAACACTAATGTCCAATTGGGGCACAAACGCCACCCGACACGCCACATTGGCCTCCAGGAGCTGCAGATGCAACAGTAGTCACGTCGTGAGAATCCAGGTCCTCACATCCTCCCCCACTAAGGAAGGTTTCGTCCTCGAAACTAGCTCAGATCCACCAGAGTCACAATACCACGGGTAGGTATCCATCAATCACGCCTCCAGCTCCCCCACACACCACACACTCCCCGTGATCACTCCCCAATAACAACAATACCCAGTACGGCATGGCCCGATTGCGCAATTCCCTCATCTCTCGAGCCAGAATTCGCAACGGGCGTTCCTCGTACTCCAACAATCACAGATCTCAATGGACAAGTCAATCACGGCGAGGGATCCAAAAGTAAAACACACCTGAGCTGAGACGTAAAACAACACAGAGGCTCCATCAAAAGCTGGGGGAAAAACAGAATACCATCGGTGCTACACGCACCAAACCACATCCTGTGTAAATCTCAACAAGGTGACCCGAAGCATACCCACGCATTCATCCAATAGGCTGGGGTCTTCTCTCGGTTGCTTCCCGATCCAAAATCACCCGAATGGGCTACTCACCCACGGGCTACCCTCAAAAGGGGTCCCCAAGAGACACAATCTCATGCCACAGTTGGTCACTCAACATGCCAACAAAACCCCAACAGACCCACGAGTCGAAGTCGATCTCTCAACTAATAAAGGACACCTGACGGGGATCAAACCGTCAGTGAACGGGACTGAAAACTGGCAAAAAGGCGATCATAATGCTGTTGCCCTAACTCACGGTCAAAAAATCCGAACCAGCAACGACAATCCGCATAAATCCCATTCAACATGCTGAAAGCTGTAACCTCCATCGGCACCGCATGGCGAATACTGTAAACTGAAGCTGAAATCCTGATCTATCACATGGTAAAGAACGGAAATGCTGAGTAATCAACACCGATAGCCAAGCAGGCATGGCCTACGCCCAGGTATATCAATCAAAGCTGGGAATAAAAGGCGTACTGAGAGGCTCAACTGTGGGATCCAAGCTGCCTGCAAAACAGCGGTTCGTCCTGCCATCATACTCATAAGGTTGGACTAACGAAGTGTGGACCGAAAATCGACCCACGGTAACTCTACAGCCACAATGGGAGGCATCCCTAAAACACACAAATCCGTCTCCCAACACTGGAAACACTAGCATTGGTGCTGGCGTCAGTCTCATTATCCATTGGCCGAGCTCTTCCGGCACTGCTAGGTCTAAGAAACTCCTCACCTCAAGGATAAAGTCGGTTTCAGCCACTTGAATAACATCCATTAGGTCGGGTTCCACCGCCGCCCCTACGGCTCGAACAAAGCGACCCAAGAAGGTAAGCTTCTGCAGCTACAACTTGTACCTCAATAACTTGGCATACCGCTTCATCCACACGGGCATGGTAGCACATCCACAAAGTGCTCCTCGTGCTCCAAGTCGCTCTGGGAGTAAATCAAAATATATCCTCGGGAAACACCACTCCCAGTCCGTCCAAGTACAACCGGGACATACGATTCCTCAGATCTTGAAGTCAACAGGGCATTCGCCATTCCATTGGGCCTCGCTATAAACCCATAATGCCGCTACCGTGTCCTGAACGCCATCTAGGCGAAGTCCTCAACTATCTACTTCCAAGTAGGTACTCGCATCATACACTAACAGCCTGAGTATAGTTCCATCGAAAGGTCATAGATACCACCCGGACCTGTCTACACTCGAACCATAAAAGGACCCTCACAGTCGTGTATCAACGACGTGGCATCACCACCGTATACCAACGGCGTGGCACTAGGTCAAACAGACCCCTCGATCCATCAGATCCTGCAACTGTGCCAACAGCTCTCTCAGCTCTACCGGCGATATCCAATGAGGTGCTGTCCAGGGTGGCGCGGTTCCCGAACCACGTCAAACACAATCTCTATCTCCCTAACCGGCGGCATTACCAACAACTAAGGTGAAATCACACCCGGGATCTCGTGGGCAACAGAGATATCCCTGAGTCCCGGTGCCGCCGTAAGCACCTCTCACCCTGTCGCTAAAACCAGAGTGCTCTAACAACCCCAGCGAGCATGCCTCCAATTGCCCGCCTTGCCGAAGATCAAAGTCCTCTCTTGCCGCAGTCGAACATCCTGTGGCATAGTGCCCAACAATCTCAAGCATAAGGTCAAAACACCTAATTGCTATAATTCCCAATAATTCTGCCGGTATCTCGCGGTCTCGGCCGCACTAGACATGATCCAAAAGCCTCCTCCACGTGCACAACAACAACAGGAACCTGTACCTCTAGTGCACGTGGTAACAAATCTGCCTCTAACCTAGGTAAGAGTGGAACATGCTCTAACTCCGACTACCGTGGTGAAATCCCACCTGCGACACTCAATCCACTACCGTGGCGCCCTCCAACCGGGCGGCACAGATTCTTCCGCTCAAAGCAAGTGGTTGTCGCTCAATCTGCCTGAAAATCAAGGCTATCGCTAGGAAGCACGACCTCTGTCTCTGATCACATTGAGGCGACGAACAAGATCCTCCGCAGATAACAAATCCACGCTATCGCTGCGCCACTCAAATAAAAATACTGATGTTGCCTTCGGGGTCCACCCGACCTCTGGCATCTCGGGAACTCGTTATCCAGGAAAAGAAATTAGACATGCCCCTGCCGGCCAATCTGTCCTCCATCATCCGGCGCCAAGCGCCAAAATCCAGAACTCACCTCTGGCGGCTGATCCCTATCCAAAGGAACTGCAATGCCACGCTCCATACATAATGCCTGCTCCAACGAGGCGTCTAAATCTACAATGGAGGGACTGAATAACAGAAAGGTGTCCTGGCGCAATCCACTCCCAGTCTCATATATCCTATGCGCCTCGTCCCTCGAATCTGGAGCGCGCAGTTCAACAACTGCATACACTCACAAGCACAGGGAGGCTCTCAATTAATCACTCCATCACCACCAGCCACGACTCTGCCTCCAAAGGCTCCAAACTCAATCTTACGAGTCGGGGTGGTTCATCTGCCAAATATGGCTCAATAGGTCGATCATGTCCCACAGCTCACCAGCTGTCAACCATCCACCCTGCCTCGGTGCCTCGACACTAAACATTGGCACAGAGGGGGCTACTCAGTGCTCCGACAACTGTGTCACCAAGACCAGCTGCTCCCACAGCCGCTGATAAGCCTCTGACAATCCTGTCATCTGGGTCCGGGGTTCTCTGACCTCAATCCAGGTATCCGGCCCAAAACCACTGCTCAAGCTCAACCGCCATGACAGGAAGCACACGGGTCAAAACCCAGCGTCGGGGAGACACCGCTCGCCACGACGAAACAACAAAACAGCACACAACAACACTCGACCCAATCCAGCGAAAGTCTAAAGCATGTCACCCATTCCACAGCATTATGTTGTCTGCATCCAACATAATTACTTAGGAGAATAAACATGCCAATCACTCCTCCCGTCCCTTGGGAGAGGTATAAAACTCAATCAGGACTCTCGCAAAATCACGACTCTCACAAAGTCAACCAAGGGTCAAACCAAAAGCCTAGGGTTTCTAAGTCCACCATGACCTACAACCTAGGCTCTGATACCACTCTAATCTGTCACGCCCCGGGGTCGAAACTGCGACCCGGGCCCGCCAAACAGATCCGCCACCTATGCCAACCTGCATAGGCGAAGCGTCCTACCTGTAAGAAAAGTACTATAACTAAACAAATATCAGAGCTATAAATGAAAATCTGCTGTAACTAAAATCAATCACTGTACAACTGGAAATAGACAACACTGTCTGCCTCCCCAAAATAATAATAATACAATATCCTCGAGTACAAGCTCTAAACCCAACCGGGAGGTAACTCCAATATATATACAACAGTGTACAGTCTCTCAATACAAAATATCCTCACTACAATAGTCTCTCAAAAAGGGAAAAAGAAACAGCTAATCTACTGATGATCTCCTCTGAAGGGTACCGCTACTCTCCAACGACGGGTAGGGATCTAGCTCGCGACTCCCTCGCACGATCAACATCCGCAGAGTCGGCAACACCCGCTGAGACTCTGCAAAACAAAGGAGAGGAGAGGAAAAGGGGGGGTAAACCCCCAAAGGGTGTGAGAACTACACCAAAAAGGGAGTTCTCAGTGGGTACCACCGCCAGACCCGACGGTCTGCCCACCAAGTCCTCAAGAGACAATAACTAACCCAAGTCATAAGACTGAAATGAGTAAGCTGGAGACTCTCGCAGCTACCCTGCCCCTAACTAAAGGCAAAAAGGGGGAGAACCAAATAGTGGTATGCAACCACTAGCACATGAAGTGCACCATCGACCCAATCGAGCTGACTGCCACATCTGGTCCAGTCAAACCTGCGCCCACCTACAACCACCTCCCGCTGACGGGCAGGAATTACGTAGGGCGTCCAAACGGACTAGCTCGCTATCGAGTAGAGGATCAAGCAGGCTATGGCCAAAATCCACGCTCTCTCTCAGAACGGATAGAATCAAGATGCTCAACCTCTCACACAGCGGTCAAAGTACTCGCAACAACACGGGACCACCGTCAACCAGACGGCTCTCAACAATACTAGCACTGATCTAAACTCAACTACCAGTCTGCACTCGGCCCCCAGGCACGAGTGTAACAATAAAAGTATTTGACCGAAATAAACTCAATCGAATGAACCGGTATAAAACCCGGTACTTGCCTGCTCTGTCCAAATGACCGGAACCCAACACGGTCTGACCGGCACCCGACACGGTCTCACCGGAACCCAACACGGTCTGACCGGAACCCAACACGGTCTGAAGCCTACTCCGGAGCGGCACTCGAGGGGAGCTACCCACACGAGTAAAGCATCTCTGTCATCAATATCACCAGTATCTCTAAACAGCAGGACTTGATCATCAATCTGATCAAAGTGGGAAAACTCAACCATCAAGGAAAGACCCGACCTCAATCGGATGCAACTGAACGATAAGTGGGAAACTCCATCCACTAAGTAAAACTGATACCCAATCAGGTGCATAGAGAAACATCCGGTCAACCGCCCAATATCCGCGGTTGCCGCAAAGCCCCACAACTAAACCAACCTGTCCCAGACACGAAGTCCTGACTACCCTATCCAGACCCCTGCTCGAACCCGAGCAACACTGACCACTTGACTAGCAAAGGCGGAGAAAGGAAAAGCATGGTTTCTCCTAAGTCAAGTTCCCATAAATAGTGCAGCAGTAGAAGATGGCCTAACTACATGACCATACAAGCATGCAAATGTCCTCAAGGAAATAAAGGGGGGTAAAGCATAATAATAGTTCTTTTAGGAATAAACAACATGCCGGAATCCCAAAACTAGACCTGTCCACAATTCAGGGTTCATCAATAGAATGATCATAATAACTCCTCAGAGTACAAATCCGCACATAGCTAAGAAATCCTGTCCCAAAGCATAATCCAACCACATGAAAGGCTATGTGCTAACATGGCATGTTACATAATCTCATAGGGTAACATTATCCTAGGTAAGCTTACACTAATCATCACATAGATGTCCAAGTCATGCAAGTCCTCAGTATACCTCATAAATACTATTCTTGCAAACATTTATACCAATATCATTAACAAGCTTACCTACTTACCAACATAAACCATGTATCCTAAACATGCATGCATCAGTCATAGAGGGGTGACATCCCCACAAGTGCACTTATATTTGCCACAGCACATACATTGCCTTAAACAATTACTGATAATAAGCTTACCCACCTGAAGCGCTTAAACCAAGGCAAACCTGAAGTCGGTGAAGTGGGTAGATGCCCACGGTCCAAAATCTGCCAAAATACACCCTCGATACGAGTCGCGCAAGCCTTGGCTCCAAACAACTGAAAACACCCCTGACTACATTAATAAGGCTCAACATTACACTTTTATTCCCAAAATTAACCAAGTATACACAATCTGAAAATCAGTCCCAAAGTCGTGCTTATTTCACCTGCCGAAAGTGCCCAGAAAAATCCCATAAAAATACCACAGTAATCCTCGCGTCGATACCTTCGAAACGAGTACCTGCACGTCCAATTCCGAGCTTCCTACACTGAGAAACAATTCCGACAAGGGAACCACCCTGAATTAAACTACTCTCAAAAACTGTAGCAATAACTACTGTTCACAGATATTCTTCACCTTCGAGGAATATTCAGAAAATTCCAAGAAAATTTGCGTATATTCCTCGTGATGTGTAGATGCAAATCGCCTCTTGAATCGCCCCAATCCGATGCCTGTGCGTGAAGATATCACCAAAACACCGCTCCGCTGTCCCAGAACTCCGCCCCAGAAAAGAGGTTACAAGATGATCCGAAAAACCCATGAAAAGCTCGGAATGGGAAAAACCAGTAAACATAGGAAACATAGCCCTACCTGTCGTGAAGCCAACGGCGCAAGAATCACTGAAAAAGGTGCTCGGGGTAAGCCGGGGGAGTCCTCGCACCAAAACGCGACGAAGAAGACCACAAACGAACGAGCGTCGCGCCGCGCCGTAAAAATGGAAACCTCGATAAGCGTGCCACCAAAAATCCCAAAACTTTGCAGAAAGATGCAGCCAAACTCGGGGATCAACTTTGCTGAAGGCACCCAGGCGAGAGGAGGCTCGAAAATGGCGAAAAAAGGGGAAGAAAGGGAGCTCGGATCGCTTTTATAGGCTGCAGAAACAAATGGAGAAATACCGGATATGTCCCACTTTCCGGGCGCTGGGGGTTTTCGGGCGCGCACTGTAGCAGCCCGAAATCCCCGCGCGCGAACACTGTAGCCGCCCGAATCCACCCTGGGCCTCCACGTCGCCCGCCGAACAGGCGACAGCAACCCCAGCCGCTCCTCGCGCGACACGTCGCGCCCCCCAGACGCCGACACGTGTCCTCCCCAAGCGCGGGAATCCGCCCGACCACGCCCACGTGCGCTCTGCGCCCGCCGCCTGCGCCTCTGCGCGCACGCATCCCGAGGCGCCCGCAGGTGCACCGTGGACCGAGTGCATGTGGACCGGCCAACCGGTGTGCGCCACGTGTCCCGCCGGTCCATGCACCACGCCCGCCTGCTCCGTAGACCAAGTCCACTAAACCGACCACTCCGACACTGCCACGTGTCCACCCCGGTCCACCGTGCGCCCCGCACTCCCCCGTAGACCGCGCCCCGCGGACCGGCCCACTCCCGAGCCGCCACGCGTCCAGCCCCCGGTGCACGCCTGCCGCGTGGACCGGACGGCCCGCGCCTCCGTCCGCCGCGCTGCCTGCGGCCGCTCCGCCGCTGCCGCCGCCGCCGGAAACACTGTTCCGGCGTGAACAGTGTCCGGTGCTCAAAAATAACAAGTGGGTAGTCCGTTTTAACCGTTTTCGCGCGCTGAATCCGAATTTGATGTCCATTTCGCCAAATTCCAACTCCAAAAATTGCTGAAGGCATCCGGGAAGATGTTCCTTGATCCAAACTTCGCGCTGGGTCCAATTTTAATATCCCTGACGCGCGAAACCACTTCTGGAGCTCCGACGGAGTCCACCGATCACCCACGTGATCCATTTAACACACTGAGCCCAACACTAATGTCCAATTGGGGCACAAACGCCACCGACACGCCACATTGGCCTCCAGGAGCTGCAGATGCAACAGTAGTCACGTCGTGAGAATCCAGGTCCTCACATCCTCCCCCACTAAGGAAAGTTTCGTCCTCGAAACTAGCTCAGATCCACCAGGAGTCACAAATACCACGGGTAGGTATCCATCAATCACGCCTCCAGCTCCCCACACACCACACACTCCCCGTGATCACTCCCCAATAACAACAATACCCAGTACGGCATGGCCCGATTGCGCAATTCCCTCATCTCTCGAGCCAGAATTCGCAACGGGCGTTCCTCGTACTCCAACAATCACAGATCTCAATGGACAAGTCAATCACGGCGAGGGATCCAAAAGTAAAACACACCTGAGCTGAGACGTAAAACAACACAGAGGCTCCATCAAAAGCTGGGGGAAAAACAGAATAACCATCGGTGCTACACGCACCAAACCACATCCTGGTGTAAATCTCAACAAGGTGACCCGAAGCATACCCACGCATTCATCCAATAGGCTGGGGTCTTCTCTCGGTTGCTTCCCGATCCAAAATCACCCGAATGGGCTACTCACCCACGGGCTACCCTCAAAAGGGGTCCCCAAGAGACACAATCTCATGCCACAGTTGGTCACTCAACATGCCAACAAAACCCCAACAGACCCACGAGTCGAAGTCGATCTCTCAACTAATAAAGGACACCCTGACGGGGATCAAACCGTCAGTGAACGGGACTGAAAACTGGCAAAAAGGCGATCATAATGCTGATGCCCTAACTCACGGTCAAAAATCCGAACCAGCAACGACAATCCGCATAAATCCCATTCAACATGCTGAAAGCTGTAACCTCCATCGGCACCGCATGGCGAATACTGTAAACTGAAGCTGAAATCCTGATCTATCACATGGTAAAGAACGAAAATGCTGAGTAATCAACACCGATAGCCAAGCAGGCATGGCCTACGCCCAGGTATATCAATCAAAGCTGGGAATAAAAGGCGTACTGAGAGGCTCAACTGTGGGATCCAAGCTGCCTGCAAAACAGCGGTTCGTCCTGCCATCATACTCATAAGGTTGGACTAACGAAGTGTGGACCGAAAATCGACCCACGGTAACTCTACAGCCACAATGGGAGGCATCCCTAAAACACACAAATCCGTCTCCCAACACTGGAAACACTAGCATTGGTGCTGGCGTCAGTCTCATTATCCATTGGCCGAGCTCTTCCGGCACTGCTAGGTCTAAGAAACTCCTCACCTCAAGGATAAAGTCGGTTTCAGCCACTTGAATAACATCCATTAGGTCGGGTTCCACCGCCGCCCCTACGGCTCGAACAAAGCGACCCAAGAAGGTAAGCTTCTGCAGCTACAACTTGTACCTCAATAACTTGGCATACCGCTTCATCCACACGGGCATGGTAGCACATCCACAAAGTGCTCCTCGTGCTCCAAGTCGCTCTGGGAGTAAATCAAAATATATCCTCGGGAAACACCACTCCCAGTCCGTCCAAGTACAACCGGGACATACGATTCCTCAGATCTTGAAGTCAACAGGGCATTCGCCATTCCATTGGGCCTCGCTATAAACCCATAATGCCCCTACCGTGTCCTGAACGCCATCTAGGCGAAGTCCTCAACTATCTACTTCCAAGTAGGTACTCGCATCATACACTAACAGCCTGAGTATAGTTCCATCGAAAGGTCATAGATACCACCCGGACCTGTCTACACTCGAACCATAAAAGGACCCTCACAGTCGTGTATCAACGACGTGGCATCACCACCGTATACCAACGGCGTGGCACTAGGTCAAACAGACCCCTTGATCCATCAGATCCTGCAACTGTGCCAACAGCTCTCTCAGCTCTACCGGCGATATCCAATGAGGTGCTGTCCAGGGTGGCGCGGTTCCCGAACCACGTCAAACACAATCTCTATCTCCCTAACCGGCGGCATTACCAACAACTAAGGTGAAATCACACCCGGGATCTCGTGGGCAACAGAGATATCCCTGAGTCCCGGTGCCGCCGTAAGCACCTCTCACCCTGTCGCTAAAACCAGAGTGCTCTAACAACCCCAGCGAGCATGCCTCCAATTGCCCGCCTTGCCGAAGATCAAAGTCCTCTCTTGCCGCAGTCGAACATCCTGTGGCATAGTGCCCAACAATCTCAAGCATAAGGTCAAAACACCTAATTGCTATAATTCCCAATAATTCTGCCGGTATCTCGCGGTCTCGGCCGCACTGGACATGATCCAAAAGCCTCCTCCACGTGCACAACAACAACAGGAACCTGTACCTCTAGTGCACGTGGTAACAAATCTGCCTCTAACCTAGGTAAGAGTGGAACATGCTCTAACTCCGACTACCGTGGTGAAATCCCACCTGCGACACTCAATCCACTACCGTGGCGCCCTCCAACCGGGCGGCACAGATTCATCCGCTCAAAGCAAGTGGTTGTCGCTCAATCTGCCTGAAAATCAAGGCTATCGCTAGGAAGCACGACCTCTGTCTCTGATCACATTGAGGCGACGAACAAGATCCTCCGCAGATAACAAATCCACACTATCGTGCGCCACTCAAATAAAAATACTGATGTTGCCTTCGGGGTCCACCCGACCTCTGGCATCTCGGGAACTCGTTATCCAGGAAAAGAAATTAGACATGCCCCTGCCGGCCAATCTGTCCTCCATCATCCGGCGCCAAGCGCCAAAATCCAGAACTCACCTCTGGCGGCTGATCCCTATCCAAAGGAACTGCAATGCCACGCTCCATACATAATGCCTGCTCCAACGAGGCGTCTAAATCTACAATGGAGGGACTGAATAACAGAAAGGTGTCCTGGCGCAATCCACTCCCAGTCTCATATATCCTATGCGCCTCGTCCCTCGAATCTGGAGCGCGCAGTTCAACAACTGCATACACTCACAAGCACAGGGAGGCTCTCAATTAATCACTCCATCACCACCAACCACGACTCTGCCTCCAAAGGCTCCAAACTCAATCTTACGAGTCGGGGTGGTTCATCTGCCAAATATGGCTCAATAGGTCGATCATGTCCCACAGCTCACCAGCTGTCAACCATCCACCCTGCCTCGGTGCCTCGACACTAAACATTGGCACAGAGGGGGCTACTCAGTGCTCCGACAACTGTGTCACCAAGACCAGCTGCTCCCACAGCCGCTGATAAGCCTCTGACAATCCTGTCATCTGGGTCCGGGGTTCTCTGACCTCAATCCAGGTATCCGGCCCAAAACCACTGCTCAAGCTCAACCGCCATGACAGGAAGCACACGGGTCAAAACCCAGCGTCGGGGAGACACCGCTCGCCACGACGAAACAACAAAACAGCACACAACAACACTCGACCCAATCCAGCGAAAGTCTAAAGCATGTCACCCATTCCACAGCATTATGTTGTCTGCATCCAACATAATTACTTAGGAGAATAAACATGCCAATCACTCCTCCCGTCCCTTGGGAGAGGTATAAAACTCAATCAGGACTCTCGCAAAATCACGACTCTCACAAAGTCAACCAAGGGTCAAACCAAAAGCCTAGGGTTTCTAAGTCCACCATGACCTACAACCTAGGCTCTGATACCACTCTAATCTGTCACGCCCCGGGGTCGAAACTGCGACCCGGGCCCGCCAAACAGATCCGCCACCTATGCCAACCTGCATAGGCGAAGCGTCCTACCTGCAAGAAAAGTACTATAACTAAACAAATATCAGAGCTATAAATGAAAATCTGCTGTAACTAAAATCAATCACTGTACAACTGGAAATAGACAACACTGTCTGCCTCCCCAAAATAATAATAATACAATATCCTCGAGTACAAGCTCTAAACCCAACCGGGAGGTAACTCCAATATATATACAACAGTGTACAGTCTCTCAATACAAAATATCCTCACTACAATAGTCTCTCAAAAGGGGAAAAAGAAACAGCTAATCTACTGATGATCTCCTCTGAAGGGTACCGCTACTCTCCAACGACGGGTAGGGATCTAGCTCGCGACTCCCTCGCACGATCAACATCCGCAGAGTCGGCAACACCCGCTGAGACTCTGCAAAACAAAGGAGAGGAGAGGAAAAGGGGGGGGAACCCCCAAAGGGTGTGAGAACTACACCAAAAAGGGAGTTCTCAGTGGGTACCACCGCCAGACCCGACGGTCTGCCCACCAAGTCCTCAAGAGACAATAACTAACCCAAGTCATAAGACTGAAATGAGTAAGCTGGAGACTCTCGCAGCTACCCTGCCCCTAACTAAAGGCAAAAAGGGGGAGAACCAAACAGTGGTATGCAACCACTAGCACATGAAGTGCACCATCGACCCAATCGAGCTGACTGCCACATCTGGTCCAGTCAAACCTGCGCCCACCTACAACCACCTCCCGCTGACGGGCAGGAATTACGTAGGGCGTACGGACTAGCTCGCTATCGAGTAGAGGATCAAGCAGGCTATGGTCAAAATCCACGCTCTCTCTCAGAACGGATAGAATCAAGATGCTCAACCTCTCACACAGCGGTCAAAGTACTCGCAACAACACGGGACCACCGTCAACCAGACGTCTCTCAACAATACTAGCACTGATCTAAACTCAACTACCAGTCTGCACTCGGCCCCCAGGCACGAGTGTAACAATAAAAGTATTTGACCGAAATAAACTCAATCGAATGAACCGGTATAAAACCCGGTGCTGCCTGCTCTGTCCAAATGACCGGAACCCAACACGGTCTGACCGGCACCCGACACGGTCTCACCGGAACCCAACACGGTCTGACCGGAACCCAACACGGTCTGAAGCCTACTCCGGAGCGGCACTCGAGGGGAGCTACCCACACGAGTAAAGCATCTCTGTCATCAATATCACCAGTATCTCTAAACAGCAGGACTTGATCATCAATCTGATCAAAGTGGGAAAACTCAACCATCAAGGAAAGACCCGACCTCAATCGGATGCAACTGAACGATAAGTGGGAAACTCCATCCACTAAGTAAAACTGATACCCAATCAGGTGCATAGAGAAACATCCGGTCAACCGCCCAATATCCGCGGTTGCCGCAAAGCCCCACAACTAAACCAACCTGTCCCAGACACGAAGTCCTGACTACCCTATCCAGACCCCTGCTCGAACCCGAGCAGCACTGACCACTTGACTAGCAAAGGCGGAGAAAGGAAAAAGCATGGTTTCTCCTAAGTCAAGTTCCCATAAATAGTGCAGCAGTAAAAGATGGCCTAACTACATGACCATACAAGCATGCAAATGTCCTCAAGGAAATAAAGGGGGGTAAAGCATAATAATAGTTCTTTTAGGAATAAACAACATGCCGGAATCCCAAAACTAGACCTGTCCACAATTCAGGGTTCATCATAGAATGATCATAATACTCCTCAGAGTACCAAATCCGCACATAGCTAAGAAATCCTGTCCCAAAGCATAATCCAACCACATGAAAGGCTATGTGCTAACATGGCATGTTACATAATCTCATAGGGTAACATTATCCTAGGTAAGCTTACACTAATCATCACATAGATGTCCAAGTCATGCAAGTCCTCAGTATACCTCATAAATACTATTCTTGCAAACATTTATACCAATATCATTAACAAGCTTACCTACTTACCAACATAAACCATGTATCCTAAACATGCATGCATCAGTCATAGAGGGGGTGACATCCCCACAAGTGCACTTATATTTGCCACAGCACATACATTGCCTTAAACAATTACTGATAATAAGCTTACCCACCTGAAGCGCTTAAACCAAGGCAAACCTGAAGTCGGTGAAGTGGGTAGATGCCCACGGTCCAAAATCTGCCAAAATACACCCTCGATACGAGTCGCGCAAGCCTTGGCTCCAAACAACTGAAAACACCCCTGAGTACATTAATAAGGCTCAACATTACACTTTTATTCCCAAAATTAACCAAGTATACACAATCTGAAAATCAGTCCCAAAGTCGTGCTTATTTCACCTGCCGAAAGTTCCCAGAAAAATCCCATAAAAATACCACAGCAATCCTCGCGTCGATACCTTCGAAACGAGTACCTGCACGTCCAATTCCGAGCTTCCTACCCTGAGAAACAATTCCGACAAGGGAACCACCCGAATTAAACTACTCTCAAAAACTGTAGCAATAACTACTGTTCACAGATATTCTTCACCTTCGAGGAATATTCAGAAAATTCCAAGAAAATTTGCGTATATCCTCGTGATGTGTAGATGCAAATCGCCTCTTGAATCGCCCCAATCCGATGCCTGTGCGCGAAGATATCACCAAAACACCGCTCCGCTGTCCCAGAACTCCGCCCCCAGAAAAGAGGTTACAAGATGATCCGAAAAACCCATGAAAGCTCGGAATGGGAAAAACCAGTAAACATAGGAAACATAGCCCTACCTGTCGTGAAGCCAACGGCGCAAGAATCACTGAAAAAGGTGCTCGGGGTAAGCCGGGGGAGTCCTCGCACCAAAACGCGACGAGAAGACCACAAACGAACGACCGTCGCGCCGCGCCGTTAAAAATGGAAACCTCGATAAGCGTGCCACCAAAAATCCCAAAACTTTGCAGAAAGATGCAGCCAAACTCGGGGATCAACTTTGCTGAAGGCACCCAGGCGAGAGGAGGCTCGAAAATGGCGAAAAAAGGGAAGAAAGGGAGCTCGGATCGCTTTTATAGGCTGCAGAAACAAATGGAGAAATACCGGATATGTCCCACTTTCCGGGCGCTGGGGGTTTTCGGGCGCGCACTGTAGCAGCCCGAAATCCCCCGCGCGCGAACACTGTAGCCGCCCGAATCCACCCTGGGCCTCCACGTCGCCCGCCGAACAGGCGACAGCAACCCCAGGGCCGCTCCTCGCGCGACACGTCGCGCCCCCCAGACGCCGACACGTGTCCTCCCCAAGCGCGGGAATCCGCCCGACCACGCCCACGTGCGCTCTGCGCCCCGCCGCTGCGCCTCTGCGCGCACGCATCCCGAGGCGCCCGCAGGTGCACCGTGACCGAGTGCATGTGGACCGGCCAACCGGTGTGCGCCACGTGTCCCGCCGGTCCATGCACCACGCCCGCCTGCTCCGTAGACCAAGTCCACTAAACCGACCACCTCCGACACTGCCACGTGTCCACCCCGGTCCACCGTGCGCCCCGCACTCCCCCGTAGACCGCGCCCCGCGGACCGGCCCACTCCCGAGCCGCCACGCGTCCAGCCCCCCGGTGCACGCCTGCCGCGTGGACCCGGGCGGCCCGCGCCTCCGTCCGCCGCGCTGCCTGCGGCCGCTCCGCCGCTGCCGCCGCCGCCGGAAACACTGTTCCGGCGTGAACAGTGTCCGGTGCTCAAAATAACAAGTGGGTAGTCCGTTATTTAACCGTTTTCGCGCGCTGAATCCGAATTTGATGTCCATTCGCCAAATTCCAACTCCAAAAATTGCCGAAGGCATCCGGGAAGATGTTCCTTGATCCAAACTTCGCGCTGGGTCCAATTTTAATATCCCTGACGCGCGAAACCACTTCTGGAGCTCAGACGGAGTCCACCGATCACCCACGTGATCCATTTAACCACTGAGCCCAACACTAATGTCCAATTGGGGCACAAACGCCACCGACACGCCACATTGGCCTCCAGGAGCTGCAGATGCAACAGTAGTCCACGTCGTGAGAATCCAGGTCCTCACAGCGGCGGTAGGCGGAGTCTTCGCCTTTGAAGATTCTGCAGGGGCTTTTCCCTTCGAAGCAGTGGGAGCAGTTGCTTCAACCAGAAGCTCATCCCAGTCTATAGATTCAGTTTCTGATTCTGTCTCGGAATCATCTTTAGTTCTCTTGGATTTCCTAGCTCTCTTAGGCTTGTTAGTTGATTTTGCGTGAACCATAGCAACTAACAGGACTATTATCAGTGAGAACACCATTGTCGCTATTCAACTTTAAGAACCTGCGAGCAACAACTCAAGAATACGACAAAAATTGTTTATTTTCAAAAATTTGAAAAATTGTACCTAAACAATCATTATCATGTAGAGAGACTAGGATTCAAACAATTTTTGCAAAAAGAATTTTAAAAATAGATCAATCCCATGATTTTCAACATCGTATTATATGCCCTAAAACCGAATTTCAGAAATCAAGCCTAAAAATTCGTTAATCAAGAGAATACCTAGAATATAATCAAACCTAATCTACCAGAGTTCTTATTTCAAAAGAAATTTGACCAAAAACCAATCCCAAACGAAAAAGATACAAGATTTCAATACGTTTTGAGCAAAAACATGAAAAACTGTGAAAAATCGAGATTTTGATCATAAGAACTCACTTGGAATCGAAGAAGATGGGTTGGTGAAGGCTCCAAAACGATTGTTTTCTAGAGAGAGAAGGTCTAGAGACTTAGAAACAAAAGATTGAAGTAAAAGAAATCAAACCATTTTGTTATATAAGAAACCCTAGCCGCGGTCCGGACTGCCTCAAGAATCCAGTCCGGATCAGGTTTACCCGCAGGAATACCTGTGTTCGGGATCCGGATTGGATTGTCCAGTCCGGATCGGCTCCAACTTTTTCTTCAGAAAATTCAGAAAAATTTTAGAAAATCCAGAAAAAGTATGTAAGCACTTTTTTGTATCAACTTTAAATGAAAATCATCGTTTCATATTATAAGAACATAGATTATGCAAATCTAGCAATAATGTCCAAAAATTGAAACGAAAATTTATAAAATTAAATCCCTTAATGTTGAAACAAGTTCAATTACATCTACCATGATCTTATGAGTAATACCTTTATCAATCATCAATTTGGTAAAGAAAATGAAATACCAAGATCAATAGATGTTTGAAATCCCAGATAAATCGATATATATCTAGTCAGATTCTAGTAAGGAGTGACTCTTTGGAGCATCTTTCAATAAAAAATCCCACCTTATACCAACCTTGGAATTTGACAGAGTCAAGTATTCCAAAAGGCATTTATCTAATCATCTTGAAAAAACCATGCTTGAATACATGTGGTAGCTGCACACAGTACTCGGACGACGAGGTGGTAGCGCTCTTCCTCCATGTGGTAGTAGTTTTTTACACTCCTCATTGGGATGTAACTCTTTCCACATCTTTTGAGTATAACATTTGCATTAACTCCCCAGCTTGGCTATCAAATTATATAATATAGAAGGTATTCAACCAAAAATTGATCTCGATTTCATACTCGACTCAATTGTCAAATAAAATAAAAAACCTATACCAATCATTGATCAATGAGAGAGAAATTGACTTTGATCAAAACAAAGATGACTTAATTGACATAATGATCATTGCATCAAATGAATATTCTGATATCCAAAGCATAATAAATTTCAAATTATATAAAAGGATGCAGTTAAAGTCATAATACTAGTGCTCAATTTATGGTCTATGTACAAACATAGATGATGACAAAAACACAAAACAAAACCTAACCTAAGCAAAGTTTCAAAAGAAGTTATTTCAAGGAAAGCATTCCAATTGCTTTACGCAAATGAATAAAACGTTTTTGATCCAAAGGTTTGTTAAAAAGTCAGCTAATTGATCCTCTGTTGAAATGTAGGAAAGGTGAAGAGTATTTGATTCAACTAGCTCTTTGAAAATGATATCTAAGTTCAAGGTTTTGTTCTTGAGTGCAACACAGGGTTTTGGAAATATTTTAGCACCTTGTGTTGTCACAAAGAATGGTTACCGAAGTTGCTGAAATTCGGAAGTCGCTCAACATGCTTTTCATCCAAATGAGTTGAGTTGAACAACTACCCGCTGAGATATATTCGCCTCGGCAGTGCGAGAGTGCTATGCACATTTTGCTTTTACTATGCCATGCAACAAGGCAGTGGCCAAGATAGAAGCATTGCACCACTCGTACTCTTCCGATCATCACAGATCCTGCCCAATCGGCATCTGAATATCCTATAATACAGCGTTGTT
>JAQNDB010004271.1:0-24618 GCA_029204045.2 Tillandsia leiboldiana | reverse complement strand
TTTGTTGTTTTGCACTGGTTGCGATACCCATGAGACATCGTGTTGTGAAGAGGGCACACCCTGCACCGTATGAGTACCCGAGCAGCGGGAGACAGAGCTTTCAGAGCAGAGCGGAGATCCAGAGTTTGTGTGCTGAGATAGTTTCCCCACTTTAACGAGGGGGCTGAATCCCTGAACGGTAAAGGATCGAGAACTTCGATAGGCTGAGCCTAGAATCTGTTCTTGTTGATTGGGGTTCTAGGCATGATGCCACGTTGTAGGTACACACGGTGAGGTTTTTGAATGCTTCGGACTTTTGACCGCGAGTTGGGCATCAGCTTTAGATCGCCTTGCGAGCCAGTTTCAGTCCCGTTCACCGACGGTTTGGTCCCCGTCAGGTGTTCTTTATTAGTTGAGGGATCGAGTTCGACCCGTGGGCCGTTGGGGTTATGATAGCATGTTGAGCGACCAACTATGGCACGAGATTGTGTCTCTTGTGGTTCCCTTTGAGGGTAGCCTGCAGGTGTGTAGTCCACTCGAGTGGTTTGGATCGGGAAGCAACCGAGTGAAGACCCCAGCTTATTGGTTTCCCTTCCTCATTTGTAACGATTCGGCCCACTAGCAATAATAACTCATTGGGCTCAAACCCAGCCCAAAATGCTTAAGCCCATTATTATTACTAGTGTCCAAGTCTCATATAAACCCAATCACAATTCCATCCACATCCGATGTGGGACTATTGGGGGCGTCACAGACTCCCCCCGTTTAGGCCTGACGTCCTCGTCAGCCCAAACACACACACAAGCCCAAGATCACCAGGCGATGTGAGACTGGTCTCGCTAGTCCTGTCATCTAGACCCAGACTCAGCCGACTCGTCGCACACTTCGGCTGGTTATTGGCTCTGATACCAATGTAACGATTCGGCCCACTAGCAATAATAACTCATTGGGCTCAAACCACAGCCCAAAATGCTTAAGCCCAGTTATTATTACTAGTGTCCAAGTCTCATATAAACCCAATCACAATTCCATCCACATCCGATGTGGGACTATTGGGGGCGTCACAGAGATGTGATGATCCAGTTTCCATGCACTGTTTTCCCGTGAATCCAAGTGTGAAACACCTAATGATGGTGTTTGATCCACAGTGTGTCAAAGGGACAGCACAGGTGGGTCCGTGGCAGTATTTATTGTTAGTTTGGCCTTCGGCGGGGTTTGCCGAATTTAGAAAAGTTTCTAGGCCAAACGGATGGCGTATTTGGATCCAGCGCGGAAAAACGCTTGAAAACGGCTATTTATTTGCCGGATTTGGAGTCGGATGCCCAAAAACGGACTCCCGGAAGTTTCTAATGTCTCCTGGTGCATGGGGGAAGGCCGTGGACCGCCGGATGCCACGTGGCGGGCCCTCATTGGCCGGCCCGCAGCGCCCGGTGCATGAACGGCGCGGCGGGGTGCACGGACCCGGCGCACAGACACGTGGCGCATGGCTACTGGCGGGCTCTCGGGACTCGGCGCAGGGGACAACGTCTGCGGCCGGTCAGGCGGCGCCTGCCCGCGCGCCTGACCGCACAGTGCGTGGGACGCGCGTCGCCTCGCCATTGGCGACCGCCTGCGGGGTTGACCGCGCGGTCGGGACGCGCGTCGGCCGCTGGCGCGCCCCGCACGGCTGTTCGCTGTGCGGGATGCGCGCCGATCTCTGTGGGGACGCGCGTCGCGTTCTGATTGGTTCCGCCCGGTCGGACGGGACGCGTCCGACCCGCCCTGGCGGATCCGGGCCCAAACTTGGCCCGAATCCAATAACTTGGGTTTTTCTCCTTTTTAATTCTTTTAAGGGCATTGGAAGCCCGATTTCTCCCTTTCTGTTTGGAATCACTCCGAGCTCCCTCTTAGACATTTCTTCCTCTCCATCCTTCATCCACTGTAGTAATCTCAAGAATTTGAAGGCTCAGATCCCAAGGTTTGCATTTATCCGGCGCGGCGCGACGATCGTTCTACGGCTACCAGATTCATCGCATTTCGGTGTTCTAGCTCCCCCGGCTCACCCCGACATCCTGTTTTTACGATTTTTGCGCCGTCGGATTCTAGACAGGTAGGGCTTCACTTCCTCTTTTATGAGTTTCTCTTGATTCAGAGGTTTTGATGGTGATTCTGTGGCTTCTTTCTGACCCTTTTTTCCGTCGCGGAGTTTTGGGACAGCACCATCTCGTTTTGGCGATAACTTCGCGCTCGAGCATCGAAACAGGGCGACTCAAAAGGGGATTTGCATCTACGCGTCGCGAGGAATCTCCTGGAATTTTCGTGGATTTTTGTGGAATTTCCCTGAAGGTGAGGAATCCCTTTTTACAGAATTTTATATCGCTGTTTTGGGATGAATGTATGGTTTGAGGTGGTCCTCTTGTCGATTTTCGTTCTCAGCACAGAAAAATCGTGGGAAAACGTGCAGGTACTTGTTTCGACCGGATCGTCGCGTAGATCGCAGTGTATATTTTTCTGGAATTTTGTGGGCACGTGTCGCAGGTAAAAATGGCTGAACAGTAAATCTGAATTTGGGAGACAGATTTTGGGTTAAACTTGAATTGTAATTTGTGTGTGTTCTTTGGGATCTTTGGCACAGTGTTGCGGGGTTTTTCCGGAGCGAGCGCGGACTTAGCCTTTGAGGACCGGATTTAGCGCTCGAGGTGGGTACCGTTGTTTACCTCCTACTTATGATGTCCCCACTAGGCCTATTGGAGTGCTTCACTATTATGTTGCTAAATGAACCGGAATAAGTTAAAATGGCATTTTGGTTGAGAATTGGACTTATTGCTTGGGCTACATCTTAAAATGGACTAAGTATTAATGAATGGATGATTCTTATATTAATATGTCGTTTAAACCTCACGGGGGGGGGGGGGGGGGGGGGGGGTTTTGCTATAAAGGACTATCTTACTCGTACACTTTGGGACCTCTTATGCTTATGTGATAAATGGATATGAGATAACTTAGCAAATGAAAGTTTAACTAGTGGCATACCTCTCTATTGGGAAAGATAATAATATTTAAACCCTGTTTTTAAATAAAGGACTTTGCATGCTTAAATGGACATCTAGTTAGGCCACCTTTTTCTGCTACACTATCATGCTGGAATGGACTTAGGAGAAACCATGCGTTTCTCTTCTTTTATTATATTCGGGGGGATAGTGCGCTCGGGTTCGAGCAGGGACTGGGAAGTGTAGTCAGACAGTTGTGGCTTTGGGACAGGCAGGCTGTGAGGGCCGGGCATTGCCGGCAACCGCGGATCGTTGGCGGTTGACCGGACAGTGGTTATTGCATCAGATTGGGATAGAGGATTTGGATTTCTTTATAGTGGATGGGTTTTCCACCGTGATCAGAGTCCGATCCAGTCCTGCTGAGTTGGTACTGTTACCCAGGGCATTATACTCGTGTGGGGTCGCTCCCCTCGAGTGCCACTCCGGAGTGTGAGTTTTTACAGGCTTCGAGTCTTCGAGACTCCCTTTTCCTATCGGTGTTAGTGCGTAGGCTGGCATACCCGATTTGGCAGGCAAGCAGGCAGTACCAGTGCTTACTGGTGTATCGATTGGGTCTAGACAGGCAGGCGTTGACATTCGGATGCATACATAGAGCTAATCTATCATTAGCTCATTAGAGGATGTAGTGGTAGCGCCTATTCATCATCAGCATTTTATTACAGCTTAACACCTTTGTTCATCTTTTCTGCCTCTTATAGTCCTAGTGGGCACATTTGTGTTGAGGTCTACCCACTAGGAGGAGGCTACTGGTTTTATAGTAGTTCTCACTTCCCCACTTGCTTTTTCCTTCTTCTCTCCCCTTTGTTTTGCGGCAGAGTCGTCTGCGGCTGTTGACAGGACCCTCCACTGCGGACCGAGTAGAGGATCGCGGACTAGATAGCGGTCCACCCATGCACGCAGTTCTATTATTAGATGTACCCCATACTCTCAATACTCTACTTTTCATTTCTTTTTGGGTCTGGCTTCGCCAGCTGTTGTATTTGATTAGTGAGCTGGGAGAGACATATGTAGGTATTGAGAGTTACTTTTCTGCACTTTACTTTTCTGCTTTATCTGAGATGTAGTTAGTTACTGTTTAGCTCTGTTTATGCTCTTTTATTATATCATCTATATTTGAGCAGGTTACCAGCGCTTCGTATACACGGGAAATTCTGTGTATACGGCGATCTGTAGACGGGCCCGGGTTCTGGTTTACACCCGGGGCGTGACAGATTAAGTTGGTATCAGAGCTTAGGGATAGGTCAATTGGGACTTAGAAAACCCTAGGCTTTTGGCAGACCCTAGGAAGGCAGGGCGTGAGTGACGTGACATTATGCGAAAGTCGCAATTTGGTCATATATTATTTTGACTCTTCCAGGGAGTGAAGAGGGATTGGCATGTCCTGTTTCTGGCGAACTATTATGTTGGCTGCAGACAACATAAGGTTACAGAAATAGGAGGATGCCTTTGACTTTCGCTAGATTGGGTCGTGTGTGGTTTCGGTACTGATCTGTGGTTCTTGTGTGGCAGGATGCCTCCCAGGCGGCGGATTCCTACCCGGGGTACCCCCTACACCCCCGGAGGGGCCGGAGCAGTCCGGACCTTCAGAGATTGCTGAGTTGAGGGCCATGGTGGCCCAGCTGGCGGAGGGTCACCGCCGGCAGGAGCAGAGGTTCGAGCAGCTGCTTGCTCAGGTTGGGGCCCCTCCCCCTACTACTACTGAGGCCCCGCACCACCTGTTGTACCACCGACTATACCGCTTGTGCCTACGGCACCATCTTCGAGCAGCGGGGCCCCGGGAGCGATCCGACCTTTGGCTCCCGAGGAGGAGCAGGAGTTTACTGATAAACTCACCCATTTCTGCAAGCGGGGACCGCCTAGATTCTCGGGGCGGGAGCACTCACCCTTGGGAGGTTGGGACGTGGCTTTCAGCAATGGAGAAGTTGTTCCGAGACTTCTTCATCGATCAGAAGTACCGGGTACACATGGCTGTGCATTGTCTGGATGGAGATGCGGACACGTGGTGGCGTCGGGTGGAGCCCCTGGAGTTTCAGATCACCCGGCAGCTACCTTGGGCAGAGTTCAAGAGGATGGTCCTGGACACTTACTTTTCCACCAGCGTGAAGAAAAAGGTAGAGGATGACCTGAAGAATCTCCAGCAGGGCGACCGGTCGGCATGGGACTACTTTCAGGAGTTTTCGCGACTGCTCAGCTGCGTTCCCTACGTCGCGAGGGATGGACCACATCAGGTGGAGCTCTTCGAGTCGGGCCTGCGCCCGGAGCTCTATACCTTGGTGCATGCACAGAGATTACAGACCCTGGAGGAGGCGGCCGAGCATGCACAGTGGATCGAGAGAGGAGACCACGTTGTCGCCAGACGTGGGGGCCTGGCCGCTCAGGGATCGGACAGGAAGCGGCCAGCGCAGGATGATGGGGGACAGGCCAGCTCCTGGAGGCCGCCCCGACCCCCGCCGCCTCAGTTCTCAGGCCGCGGGCGTTCGGAGCGGCGAGGGCATGGTGGATCTCAGAGGCCCCCACAGCACCAGCAGCAGCACTCACGACAGCAGCAGCATTCTCAGCAGCAGAGGTCGCAGTCCCGGCACCAGGGATCTCAGCGGCAGAGGCAGCAGCAGCAGGGGAGGCAGCCCCAGACCCCAGCCAGGTGCATTTTCTGCCAGGGACAGCACTCTCCTGATACTTGTGACCAGAGGTTTGGCCGCTGTTACCGGTGCGGACAGTCGGGCCACGTTCGAGCTACTTGCCCTTATGCGCCAGCACCGGCTCCTTCCTCAGCATCAGCCCCACCGGCGCCCCAGCAGCGGTCCTATGCTCCAGCGAGCAGGGCCCCTTCTTCCCACCCGGCAGATCACCGACCACCGGCACAGAGCGCGCGGGTTTATGCCGCCCAGGTTGCGGACTCCCTGGCAGCCGACCACGTGGTGGCAGGTATCGTTTTACTTTCTGGCAGTAGAGCTCGCACCTTATTTGATACCGGGGCATCACATTCTTTCATCAGTAGAGCATTTGCATCATCTCATGGACTAGAGTTAGGTCGGTTGCCACGTGCGTTAGAGGTACGGGTTCCGGAGCATACTTTACTTGTAGAGGAGTGTTGTTGGTCTTGCCCTGTACAGATCGAGTCGTGGATGTAGAGTACCGGAGCTTCGGGCAGTGTGCCGACTCCACGTGGCAGCCTGGTATTGTGGAAATACCTTCAGCAGGTTCTGATTTCGTTTACAGGATGGTTCGGGTGGTCCCGGAGCGACGCAGAAGCTTTTTGTTAGAAAAGTGAGTTGGCGTCGGCTTGAGAGCTTGCGGGCCGAGCATCGGATTCATGGATGGGTTTGATGTGAGTTGATCCCTTGGGACATGTGTATTATGAGTTTACAGAGGTGTTCGGTTGGTTGCGGGGCGATGCGGAGGTCCCGAGGCAAGAAAGTGAGTTGATGGGGCGATTTCAGAGATTTTCGGGCTGTTCTGGAGCTTTTGGGTGGCTTGGTTCCGGAACCAGCCATTTGGTTCCGGAACCAGGGCCCGTGTACCGGTACCAAGTGGGTGGTACCGGTACACAAGCACAGGAAGTGCCCTGTTTTAGTCTGAATTGCACAGTGAACTGAGGTATGGGTCTTTCTTCTGTTCCAACCACCCCAGGCATGATTTATACACCTTGTCCCCCTCTCTCTCTTCCACCCTACATCATCTTCATCCTCCTCCATTTCTTGCTGCCAGAGAAGAGAAAGAAGAGGAAGAAGTAGAAGGAGAAGAGAAGGGTCTGTGAGCTTCTTGCATTGTGGGAGTTGACCCGGTCAACGCGCGCTGGCGAGGAGCAATTGAGGTAATTTAATTGTTGGAGATTATGGATTTGGATTTGTTTGTTCTCCTCTTGGGTTTTATTGATGGAATTGATTGGGATTTTGAGCTAATTTCCATCCTTTCTCTCCCTCTCTCCCTGTGCTCTCGGGTGCAAGCAGGGAGGTTACTGCGCAAATCCGAGGTTTTGTCTGCTCCATGCGCGCGTGTGAGGGACCCTTTTGAGCTGAGCAGAGGCATGCTGGGACCTTTGGGAGTGTGATAGAGGATTGATCGGAGCTCCGTGGATTTTTTTCCGACGCGCGGCGGCGCGCGCGCGCGTGAGAGGCGCAGTGCAGTTTCATCAGTTTTTCGTCCGTTTCTTCACCGATTTCGGCGCGGCCTTCGGAAAGCATTTGAGGTGGGTTGGAATTTCTTCAAGATGTGTGGAATGCCCTCTAAAGCTATTTGAATGCATGTTGATCATGTTTAGCTTAATTATTTGCATAGCTGGTAAATCTGATAGTTGCCTAGAAAATTGTAGGAATACAATTGCAAGCCCCAGATATTTTTAGCATGATCTAGAAGTGATTTGACACTAGACTGGATGTTTAGTTGGCTTTATATTGGCATCTGAACCGTTTTAAAAATCGTCGGAACTGTTTTAAGCAAAACTGGGTTTTGAAAATAGTTTTAGAACATTGAGATCTTCCCGAGGGGTTGAGTAGGTTCAGGATGCATGTGTTCTCGTGCCAGAGGGCCGAGTGGATTTTTAGAGCATTATGAGATGACTTCCTAGTGTCATGAGAGAGTTTTGAGATACTTGAGTTCGCGGGGTATTGAGGATGTATTCCCTGATTGGGTTACTCTAGATCATGGGTTGTGCTCTGATTTAGTGGTGGAGATGGTTCTCCCACTTAGCCGTGAGAGTTTTGGGGGCTCTGGCAGATCGAGTCGTGGAGGTTTCCCGACTCAGCCACGGGTCGTGCAATATCAGATTGAGTCGTTGAGGGTTCTCCGTCATAGCTGGGAGAGTGTTGGGCATTTCCTGTTCAAGTTGTGGAGTCTTTCTCCGACTGAGTATGCTTGTTGAGCATTGAGTTCCGATCTGTTTGATCGTGTATTTTTTAGCCTCGAGTCGTTGAGGGTTCTCCGACATAGCTGTGAGAGTGTTTGGGCTTTTTCTGTTCGAGTCGTGGAGCCTTTCTCCGACTGAGTTATGCTAGTTGAGCATTGAGATCCGATCTGTTTGATCGTGGATTATAGCCTGCTGAGCCTGGCTTTTTATGCCAGTTATGAGATACTTGAGATACTTGAGATACTTGAGTTCGGTGGGGTCGCTCCCCTCGAGCTACGCCCCGGGTGCGATGATGATACCGAGCCTGACGAGGCTGCGATGTGATTACTGAGATGGTCCCAGAGGGACACCCTACGTAAGTCCGTTCCTCCGGGATGTGCGGCAGTGGATGCCTACGTAAGTCTGTTCCTACGGGATGCGCGGCAGTAGATGAGCGCAGGCTTAATTGACTGGTCCAAAGAGGGACAGTCATTGGGATTGGGTGATATGTGTGAGTGAGTTTCATAGCATGTTCCTAGATGAGTTTTGCCTTTGAGCATGATACTTGAGGCATGTTAGTAGTGAGGGTGTATGCATAGCAGGATCAGAGTTGAGTTTTCTTGAGCATGATGTGGTTTATGCTAGTTGTAGTTCCTTTCCTGCTTTCAGCTTTTATCTATCTATCTATCTGCATACCTGTCTGTTGTGCCTCCAGTAGACTTAGTGGGCATACCGTGGATATTGAGACGGTACCCACTGGGAACTACCTTTGCAGTAGTTCTCACACCCGCTGCGGTGACAGGTTCCTGTGGTAGCTGTTCCGGCTTGGTTCGCGCGGAGGCAGCTGATCGAGGTGAGGACGTGGCCGTTTAGTTCCTTACCAGCACTGAGAGTCAGAGGTAGATGTACCTTGGGTATTTTATGACTCCACTTTTGTACTGGACATTCTGAGAGATCAGTGAGGATTCTTGTACTTTTGTAGCTGAGAGACCTTGTATCGAGATTTTTATTATCTCAGATGTTCAGTGGATTTCTGTAGCTATTTGGTTTTCTTTCAGCTCTGATACATTATAGCTATAGATCTGACTTGCAGGGTAGACGCTTCGTCTGTACGGCAGTTTCCGTACAGATGGCGGATCTGTTGGCGAGCCCGGGTCGCAGTTTCGACCCCGGGGCGTGACAGATTAGGGTGGTATCAGAGCCTAGGAATATAGGTCGTTGAGGACTTAGTGACCCTAGGCTATTGGTTGGACAGTAGGATGACTGTCGTGAGAGACGTGATTTTAGCGAGAGTCCTGATTGAGTTTGTACCTCCCCCGAGGGATTGGGGCGAGTAATTTTACATGTTTATTCTCTAAAGTGATTATGTTGGCTGCAGACAACATAATACTTTAGAACGGTGAACATGTTATAGACTTTCGCTTGATTGGGTCGAGAGTGTTTGTGGTTTGGTTGGCCGTGACTGTTCTTCTTGTTGGCCCTGTGATGCCGTGCAGCGGCGAGGGCGTGTGTGACCTTGGACGAGGAGCCCGAACAGCGGGAGGCTGAATGGACAGAGAAGAGCGAGGTCTGCGAGTTACGGGCCCAGGTAGCTCAGTTGTTTAGGCGACGCGGCGCCAGGAAGAGAACATGGAGCGCGTGATGCGCATGTTTGAGCAGAGAGTATTGTTTGAGGTATCGCCGTAGTACTTCCGGCCGCGACTTTGTCGATTTCGACCCAGGTTGCACTGTGAGTAGTGCGGGAGCAGTGAGAGATTGCTGACTGATAGTTGTGCATTCGCCAGTTCCATCCCCTACTGATTTCAGGGCAGAGTTGGAGCCTCGAGAGGCCGAGAACTGGATTGCCGCTTTGGAAAGTGTTTGAGGACTTGTTATCCAGGACAAGCATCGGGTGCACTTGGTTATGCACTTTGGATAAGGACGCCGAGAGTTGGTGGCGTCGAGTTGTCCTATTGAACCACCGGGAGAGCAGTCGAGGACTTGGAGCGAGTTTCTTCGACGGTTGAGCAGTGTGCCCCATGTTGCCAGGATGAGGCCCAGATTGTTGATTATGTTTGAGAGGGGACTGCATTGAGATGTTGTCACTTTGGGTATTCTCGGCGAGCGATTTTAGATGCACCGATTGTGCATGCCCGATGGATTGACCGAGGATCTGCGATCATGTCTGAGAGGGACGGAGAGCGAGGGACTAGCTCGAGAGAGAGATGTCCAGTATCGCCTGATTTTGGGATAGTCGAGTGGATCGAGGTTGCCATGATTCCAGTCACAGGATCATGAGCCTCAGAGGAGACAGAGACCAGGAGGTTCCCGACAGTCAAGGCACCAGCAGCAGTGCTAGGATGACTGTATCCCTTGCGGTGGGCCGCATTCGTCACCATAGAGTGACTTCAGAAAAGGGCGATGCTTTCATGTGTTTAGTCAGGACATCTTCAGGCAGAGGGTCCCAGAGTGGTGTTCTTGGATTTGCCGCCTGCGACGGCACCCCACTACCCCTTCAGGATGCAGCGGTTCATCCGACTTACCGGTAGGCTGATTTAGCCGAGATGCCGAGGCAGATTGAGCGATGGCCACCATCATCTTGTGGATGAATTGTGCAGCCGATTAGAGGACGCCAGGATAATAGATCGCGTCTTATCAGGTGTGGTTGCTTATGGTCATTAGAGTTGGAGCATGTTGATGCCGACATCGCTGGTGTGTGCTTTACTAGAGCAGGGGTAGCTTCGCGTGGGCCAGAGATGGGACTGTTGGCTTGTGCACGTGAGGATCAGGTTTCAGATCACGTATAGCGCATGGATGAGTGTTGCCAGTCCTGCCAGTGCAGATAATACCTTGGATTTGATCCTAGAGTTGTTAGCCCTACATCGGCTCTGAGATGTGGAAATGAGGTTGGATAGGGATTGGATATCCCAATGTTATGTTATCAGGGATTGTCGAGAGAGGACAATGACCCTCCTTGGACCTGGCTAGGAGGAGTGTGGTTATAGAGGATGTTATAGCACGACAGAGGTTGAGTCGTGGTCGTATCGCTTGGTTAGCGATTGTAGAGGAGGTGCCTACGGCGGCACCGGGACTAAAGGAATATCCTTATCGCCCGTGTGATCCCGGACAGGAGTTTACCTGGTCTGATGTTGATGCCGCCGTTTAGTGAGACTGAGATCGAGTTAGTGATCGACGTGGTTTGGAAACCGCGCCGACTTCGGCAGCATCTCTTGGAGTATCACTCGTGAGCCAGTGAGAGAGCTGTTAGCGCAGCTGCGGATCCGAGGGATCGAGAGGTCTGGGTGACCCCATGCCACGTCGTGAGGATACGGCAGTGAGGATCCGAGAGATTGGTATTTTGGATGTGTTACCACGCCGTGGATACACGGTGGTGATGCCACGCCGTTGATACACGGTGGTGATGCCATGCCGTTGGTATACGGCAGTGATGCCACGTTGTGAGTGCACAACGGTGAGAGTGCTGTGACGATTCGAGCACAGTTATATTTGGGTCGTGTTGGGTTGATGCCTTGCGGGACATTGAAGGCTTTGTGGAACCCTACAGCTGAGGGCTGTGCCAGATTGAGTCTGAACCCGATAGAGACATTTTGAGCTTACAGTGAGGTCAAGCGGATTGACTAAGGCCCTGCGGCCTTTTGGATTTGAGGACTTGTGTGTTCCGGCGGTACTTGGACCGGGCAGTAGAACCAGTGTGAGTTTGAGCTCTACAGTGAGTTGCCGTGCTAGTAGTTGAGTTAAATTTATACAAGGCCAGTTGATTTGATTATATCGGATTTGGTTTCCGAGATGAGTTTAAGCACGAGGAGCACTTAAGGATAGTGCTGCAACTTCTATGAGAAGAAGTTGATGCCGAGTTGTAAGAGAATTTGCTCTTAGACATCGGAAGATTTTGTGGTTAGGCCATGTTATTACAGCCGCAGGAATGACAGTGGACCCGGCGAAGAGTGTTGCCGTTTAGGTTCGGCTTGGACCCATGATAGTGACAGAGGTCCAGAGTTGTGGATTAAGCAGTGCCAGCATAACCTTGAGGAGTTCAAGCTGTGGATGGTATTAACATCATTGTGAATAGTTGCTTGAGATTTGAGATATCTATCGATCCTAGAACCTGAGGTACTGGGTTACTCAGAAGGATTTTGATTTGGGGCAATGCCGGTGGATAAAGTTATTAAGGATGTATGATTGAGCTTACAGTAACGTCCCGACAAAGACAAGTGGTCGCAGCTGCCTTGAATAGGCGAGCGGTACAGTTTTGGAGTATGAGGGTTACTTAGCGGATGCCGCTGAAAGAGTAAGTGAGACGAATTGAGATTAAGGTGGTGTTCCCTAGGAAAGTGGCAAAACTTGTGTTTTGGACTCGTAACCCACTCCGTTGGACAGGATTAGAGAGGGAACTTCTTAGTGAATGCAGCGGGAGTACTGAAGTACAAGGACCGCATCTGTGTACCCGTGGATTCCGAGATCCGAAAGCTGATTTTGAGAGTTAGGGGTTGAGTGTTGTTCCCGATGTTGGACTTCTTACCCTGTGGATGGAGGTAAGAATGCATTTGTGAAGCTCTCAGCATTGTGGTTGCTGAGGAGCAACGGAAAAGTTATGCCAATTGGAGGCAGAGAGTTTTGGTGACTTCTGGGAATCACTATCCGCAGAAATGTGTAGATTTGAGATTTCGCGGGAAGTTAAGTCCGCGAATTATTGGCATATTCGAGGAGTTAGAGCGCATTGGATCAGTTGTTCACCGAGTTGCGCTACCGCCATGGTTTGGCAAGTACCCACGAGGACGTTGGTGTATCCGTTCTGAGGGAAGTATGGATTGGATCCCTTGTATGATTTGGATTTCGCTTCTTTGGAGTCAGACGAGGATTTGGGCTATCAGAAGCGACCGGTGCGAATTCTTGCTCGAGAGACGAGAGAATTGCGCAACCGGATCTTACCTTTGATAAAGGTCTTATGGAGTCATCATGAGGAGCGAGAGGCCACTTGAGAGCCGGACGATGAGTTGAGGATCTCCTATCCCCACTTGTTTGAGTCACCCTCCTGAGTTTTGGATTTTGGAGGTTTCGAGGACGAAACCTTTTTAAGGAGGGGAGAGTGTAGAGTACCGGAGCTTCGGGCAGTGTGCCGACTCCACGTGGCAGCCTGGTATTGTGGAAATACCTTCAGCAGGTTCTGATTTCGTTTACAGGATGGTTCGGGTGGTCCCGGAGCGACGCAGAAGCTTTTTGTTAGAAAAGTGAGTTGGCGTCGGCTTGAGAGCTTGCGGGCCGAGCATCGGATTCATGGATGGTTTTGATGTGAGTTGATCCCTTGGGACATGTGTATTATGAGTTTACAGAGGTGTTCGGTTGGTTGCGGGGCGATGCGGAGGTCCCGAGGCAAGAAAGTGAGTTGACGGGGCGATTTCAGAGATTTTCGGGCTGTTCTGGAGCTTTTGGGTGGCTTGGTTCCGGAACCAGCCATTTGGTTCCGGAACCAGGGCCCGTGTACCGGTACCAAGTGGGTGGTACCGGTACACAAGCACAGGAAGTGCCCTGTTTTAGTCCGAATTGCACAGTGAACTGAGGTATGGGTCTTTCTTCTGTTCCAACCACCCCAGGCATGATTTATACACCTTGTCCCCCTCTCTCTCTTCCACCCTACATCATCTTCATCCTCCTCCATTTCTTGCTGCCAGAGAAGAGAAAGAAGAGGAAGAAGTAGAAGGAGAAGAGAAGGGTCTGTGAGCTTCTTGCATTGTGGGAGTTGACCCGGTCAACGCGCGCTGGCGAGGAGCAATTGAGGTAATTTAATTGTTGGAGATTATGGATTTGGATTTGTTTGTTCTCCTCTTGGGTTTTATTGATGGAATTGATTGGGATTTTGAGCTAATTTCCATCCTTTCTCTCCCTCTCTCCCTGTGCTCTCGGGTGCAAGCAGGGAGGTTACTGCGCAAATCCGAGGTTTTGTCTGCTCCATGCGCGCGTGTGAGGGACCCTTTTGAGCTGAGCAGAGGCATGCTGGGACCTTTGGGAGTGTGATAGAGGATTGATCGGAGCTCCGTGGATTTTTTTCCGACGCGCGGCGGCGCGCGCGCGCGTGAGAGGCGCAGTGCAGTTTCATCAGTTTTTCGTCCGTTTCTTCACCGATTTCGGCGCGGCCTTCGGAAAGCATTTGAGGTGGGTTGGAATTTCTTCAAGATGTGTGGAATGCCCTCTAAAGCTATTTGAATGCATGTTGATCATGTTTAGCTTAATTATTTGCATAGCTGGTAAATCTGATAGTTGCCTAGAAAATTGTAGGAATACAATTGCAAGCCCCAGATATTTTTAGCATGATCTAGAAGTGATTTGACACTAGACTGCATGTTTAGTTGGCTTTATATTGGCATCTGAACCGTTTTAAAAATCGTCGGAACTGTTTTAAGGAAAACTGGGTTTTGAAAATAGTTTTAGAACATTGAGATCTTCCCGAGGGGTTGAGTAGGTTCAGGATGCATGTGTTCTCGTGCCAGAGGGCCGAGTGGATTTTTAGAGCATTATGAGATGACTTCCTAGTGTCATGAGAGAGTTTTGAGATACTTGAGTTCGCGGGGTATTGAGGATGTATTCCCTGATTGGGTTACTCTAGATCATGGGTTGTGCTCTGATTTAGTGGTGGAGATGGTTCTCCCACTTAGCCGTGAGAGTTTTGGGGGCTCTGGCAGATCGAGTCGTGGAGGTTTCCCGACTCAGCCACGGGTCGTGCAATATCAGATTGAGTCGTTGAGGGTTCTCCGTCATAGCTGGGAGAGTGTTGGGCATTTCCTGTTCAAGTTGTGGAGTCTTTCTCCGACTGAGTATGCTTGTTGAGCATTGAGTTCCGATCTGTTTGATCGTGTATTTTTTAGCCTCGAGTCGTTGAGGGTTCTCCGACATAGCTGTGAGAGTGTTTGGGCTTTTTCTGTTCGAGTCGTGGAGCCTTTCTCCGACTGAGTTATGCTAGTTGAGCATTGAGATCCGATCTGTTTGATCGTGGATTATAGCCTGCTGAGCCTGGCTTTTTATGCCAGTTATGAGATACTTGAGATACTTGAGATACTTGAGTTCGGTGGGGTCGCTCCCCTCGAGCTACGCCCCGGGTGCGATGATGATACCGAGCCTGACGAGGCTGCGATGTGATTACTGAGATGGTCCCAGAGGGACACCCTACGTAAGTCCGTTCCTCCGGGATGTGCGGCAGTGGATGCCTACGTAAGTCCGTTCCTACGGGATGCGCGGCAGTAGATGAGCGCAGGCTTAATTGACTGGTCCAAAGAGGGACAATCATTGGGATTGGGTGATATGTGTGAGTGAGTTTCATAGCATGTTCCTAGATGAGTTTTGCCTTTGAGCATGATACTTGAGGCATGTTAGTAGTGAGGGTGTATGCATAGCAGGATCAGAGTTGAGTTTTCTTGAGCATGATGTGGTTTATGCTAGTTGTAGTTCCTTTCCTGCTTTCAGCTTTTATCTATCTATCTATCTGCATACCTGTCTGTTGTGCCTCCAGTAGACTTAGTGGGCATACCGTGGATATTGAGACGGTACCCACTGGGAACTACCTTTGCAGTAGTTCTCACACCCGCTGCGGTGACAGGTTCCTGTGGTAGCTGTTCCGGCTTGGTTCGCGCGGAGGCAGCTGATCGAGGTGAGGACGTGGCCGTTTAGTTCCTTACCAGCACTGAGAGTCAGAGGTAGATGTACCTTGGGTATTTTATGACTCCACTTTTGTACTGGACATTCTGAGAGATCAGTGAGGATTCTTGTACTTTTGTAGCTGAGAGACCTTGTATCGAGATTTTTATTATCTCAGATGTTCAGTGGATTTCTGTAGCTATTTGGTTTTCTTTCAGCTCTGATACATTATAGCTATAGATCTGACTTGCAGGGTAGACGCTTCGTCTATACGGCAGTTTCCGTACAGATGGCGGATCTGTTGGCGAGCCCGGGTCGCAGTTTCGACCCCGGGGCGTGACAGTGGATCTTGCCAGCGGACCTGATGGTCCTGAGTCAGCTGCGAGACTTTGATATGGTACTTGGGATGGACTGGCTGACTCGCTATTATGCGACTATTGATTGTGCCGCGAGGACGGTGACTTTTAGCGAGCCAGGCCAGGAGGTGATTGTGTACAGAGGATGCCAGAGTACCTTCTTCGCCGCGATAGTTTCGACTTCTCGTGCGAGGCAGATGATGCGCAGTGGATGCATGGCCTTTTTGGCCAGTGTGGTTGAGGGGCCTGCGGCGGCACCGGGACTCGCGGATATCCCTATAGTCCACGAGTTCCCGGATGTTTTCCCACCAGAGCTGACTAGTATGCCGCCGGATAGGGAGATCGAGTTTTTGATTGACGTAGTCCCAGGAACTGCGCCAATCTCTAAGGCCCCTTACCGAATGGCACCGGCGGAGCTGCGGGAGTTGAAGGCGCAACTCCAGGATTTATTGGATAAGGGTTTTGTGAGGCCGAGTGTATCACCTTGGGGAGCACCGGTGCTGTTCGTGAAGAAGAAGGATGGTTCACTTCGTCTTTGTGTGGATTACCGAGAGCTGAATAAAGTGACCATCAAGAACAAGTACCCTTTGCCGCGCATCGACGACTTATTTGATCAGCTGCAAGGGTCTTGTGTCTTCTCTAAGATTGATTTACAGTCTGGTTACCACCAACTGAAGGTGAAGACCGAGGATGTTCCTAAGACAGCATTCAGGACTCGGTACGGGCATTACGAGTTCACCGTCATGCCTTTTGGATTGACTAATGCCCCTGCCGCATTTATGGATTTGATGAACAGGGTCTTTCGACCTTATCTGGACCGGTTTGTGGTAGTGTTCATCGATGACATCCTGATTTACTCTCGGAGCGATGTGGAGCACGAGGAGCATCTGAGGATAGTGCTGCAACTTCTGAGGGAGAAGAAGTTGTATGCCAAGTTGTCTAAGTGCGAGTTTTGGCTTCGAGAGGTTGCCTTTTTGGGCCATGTGATTTCAGCCGCGGGAGTGGCGGTAGACCCGGCGAAGATTGAGGCGATCCGGGATTGGCCCCGACCGACGACGGTAGCAGAGGTTCGCAGTTTTATGGGCTTGGCAGGTTATTACCGTCGGTTTGTGGAGGGTTTTGCGAAACTTTCCGCACCCCTCACTCGTTTGACGCGCAAAGGAATCAAGTTCATCTGGAGTGAGGATTGCCAGAGAAGCTTCGAGGAACTGAAGACCAGATTGATGTCAGCTCCTATCCTTTCCCTCCCTGTTATGGGAAAGGATACGTGATCTACAGTGACGCATCGCATAGTGGACTCGGGTGCGTGCTGATGCAGGAGGGTAAGGTAATCGCTTATGCTTCGCGACAACTCAAGGATTATGAGAAAAATTACCCTACCCATGACTTGGAGCTAGCGGCTGTGATCTTCGCACTGAAGTTGTGGCGCCACTATCTGTATGGGGAACACTGCGAGATTTACACCGACCACAAGAGCCTGAAGTATCTGTTCACGCAGAAGGAGCTCAATCTGAGGCAGCGCAGATGGTTGGAGCTGTTAAAGGATTACGATGTGGACATACTTTACCATCCCGGCAAGGCAAACGTGGTCGCTGATGCCCTGAGCAGGAGAGCAGTGCAGAGCTTATCTATGATGATCACCGATCAGGCGCCATTACTGGAGCAGATGAGGCGGTTAGAGCTTGAGGTGGTGTCCCCTGGGGTTTCTGCTAGACTATTGTCCTTGGTCGTGCAGCCCACTCTGTTGGACAGGATTCGGGAGAAACAGAGTGAGGACCCCCATCTGATGAGGATTCGAGAGCAGATTCCGGCTGGAGAGGCAGGGGATTTCTCAGTTGATGCTTCGGGAGTACTACGGTACAGGGACCAAGCTTGCGTGCCTATGGACTCGGAGACTCGAGAGCAGATCTTGCGGGAGGCTCATTATACACCTTATACCATCCATCCTGGTGGGACTAAGATGTATAAGGACCTCAAGGCACAGTTCTGGTGGAGCGGCATGAAAAGAGATATTGGCAGATTTGTGGCGCACTGCTTAACTTGTCAGCAAGTAAAGGCTGAGCATCGTGTACCTGCTGGCAAGTTGCAGAGCCTCCCGATCCCTGAATAGAAGTGGGATCATATCACTATGGATTTTGTCACGGGATTGCCGAGAGCTCAGACTGGAGCGGATGCGATCTGGGTGGTCGTGGACAGACTCACCAAATCCGCTCACTTTATACCAGTTCAGATGACTTGGCCATTGGATCGACTGGCACAGGTGTACTTGGCCGAGGTGGTCAGATTGCATGGGATACCCATTTCCATTGTGTCGGATAGGGACTCGAGGTTTGTCTCGCACTTTTGGAGGAGTTTACAGACGGCCCTAGGGACACGGCTTCGCTTCAGCACAGCTTTTCACCCACAGACGGACGGACAGTCAGAGCGCACCATTCAGACTCTCGAGGATATGCTACGAGCATGCGTTCTGGATTTTGGGGGCGGGTGGCACCGACATCTGGGATTGGTCGAGTTTGCGTACAACAACAGCTATCAAGCGAGCATCCAGATGGCTCCGTTTGAAGCGTTGTATGGGCGCAAGTGTCGGTCACCCCTATATTGGAGTGATGTGGGCGAGAAGAAGACCTTGGGTCCTGATCTACTATTGGAGGCAGAGGAGAAGGTCAGACTGATTCGACGACATCTGGAGACAGCTCAGAGCCGGCAGAAGAGTTATGCTGACACCCGACGACGAGACTTGGAGTTTCAGGTGGGCGATCATGTCTTTTTGAAAGTCTCGCCGTCGAAAGGGATTCGGAGATTTGGGATTCGTGGAAAACTGAGCCCTCGTTATATCGGACCTTTTGAGGTATTGGAGCGCATCGGGCCAGTTGCCTACCGGCTTGCACTTCCTCCCAGATTGGCTAGTGTTCACGACGTGTTTCATGTATCCACCCTGAGGAGATATGTTCATGACCCGTCGCACATCATTGATTTCGTCCCACTGGAGGTTGCGGAGGACTTGAGCTATGTCGAGCGGCCACTGCGGATTTTGGACCGCGAGGTTAGAGAGCTGCGCAGCCGGGCCATCCCTTATGTGAAGGTTCTGTGGAGCAACCAGGGCGAGCGCGAGGCTACTTGGGAGCTGGAGTCAGCGATGTTGGATGCCCACCCCCAATTGTTTGAGGCGCCGACTTGAGGTATGATTTTAGTTTCGAGGACGAAACTTTCTTTTAGTGGGGGAGGATGTGATGATCCAGGTTTCCATGCACTGTTTTCCCGTGAATCCAAGTGTGAAACACCTAATGATGGTGTTTGATCCACAGTGTGTCAAAGGGACAGCACAGGTGGGTCCGTGGCAGTATTTATTGTTAGTTTGGCCTTCGGCGGGGTTTGCCGAATTTTAGAAAAGTTTCTAGGCCAAACGGATGGCGTATTTGGATCCAGCGCGGAAAAACGCTTGAAAACGGCTATTTATTTGCCGGATTTGGAGTCCGGATGCCCAAAAACGGACTCCCGGAAGTTTCTAATGTCTCCTGGTGCATGGGGGAAGGCCGTGGACCGCCGGATGCCACGTGGCGGGCCCTCATTGGCCGGCCCGCAGCGCCCGGTGCATGGAACGGCGCGGCGGGGTGCACGGACCCGGCGCACAGACACGTGGCGCATGGCTACTGGCGGGCTCTCGGGACTCGGCGCAGGGGACAACGTCTGCGGCCGGTCAGGCGGCGCCTGCCCGCGCGCCTGACCGCACAGTGCGTGGGACGCGCGTCGCCTCGCCATTGGCGACCGCCTGCGGGGTTGACCGCGCGGTCGGGACGCGCGTCGGCCGCTGGCGCGCCCCGCACGGCTGTTCGCTGTGCGGGATGCGCGCCGATCTCCTGTGGGGACGCGCGTCGCGTTCTGATTGGTTCCGCCCGGTCGGACGGGACGCGTCCGACCCGCCCTGGCGGATCCGGGCCCAAACTTGGCCCGAATCCAATAACTTGGGTTTTTCTCCTTTTTAATTCTTTTAAGGGCATTGGAAGCCCGATTTCTCCCTTTCTGTTTGGAATCACTCCGAGCTCCCTCTTAGACATTTCTTCCTCTCCCAATCCTTCATCCACTGTAGTAATCTCAAGAATTTTAAAGGCTCGGATCCCAAGGTTTGCATTTATCCGGCGCGGCGCGACGATCGTTCTACGGCTACCAGATTCGTCGCATTTCGGTGTTCTAGCTCCCCCGGCTCACCCCGACATCCTGTTTTTACGATTTTTGCGCCGTCGGATTCTAGACAGGTAGGGCTTCACTTCCTCTTTTATGAGTTTCTCTTGATTCAGAGGTTTTGATGGTGATTCTGTGGCTTCTTTCTGACCCTTTTTCCGTCGCGGAGTTTTGGGACAGCACCATCTCGTTTTGGCGATAACTTCACGCTCGAGCATCGAAACAGGGCGACTCAAAAGGGGATTTGCATCTACGCATCGCGAGGAATCTCCTGGAATTTTCGTGGATTTTTGTGGAATTTCCCTGAAGGTGAGGAATCCCTTTTAACAGAATTTTATATCGCTGTTTTGGGATGAATGTATTGTTTGAGGTGGTCCTCTTGTCGATTTTCGTTCTCAGCACAGAAAAATCGTGGGAAAACGTGCAGGTACTTGTTTCGACCGGATCGTCGCGTAGATCGCAGTGTATATTTTTCTGGGAATTTTGTGGGCACGTGTCGCAGGTAAAAATGGCTGAACAGTAAATCTGAATTTGGGAGACAGATTTTGGGTTAAACTTGAATTGTAATTTGTGTGTGTTCTTTGGGATCTTTGGCACAGTGTTGCGGGGTTTTTCCGGAGCGAGCGCGGACTTAGCCTTTGAGGACCGGATTTAGCGCTCGAGGTGGGTACCGTTGTTTACCCTCCTACTTATGATGTCCCCACTAGGCCTATTGGAGTGCTTCACTATTATGTTGCTAAATGAACCGGAATAAGTTAAAATGGCATTTTGGTTGAGAATTGGACTTATTGCTTGGGCTACATCTTAAAATGGACTAAGTATTAATGAATGGATGATTCTTATATTAATAGTCGTTTAAACCTCACGGGGGGGGGGGGGGGGGGGGGGGGGGGGAGTTTTGCTATAAAGGACTATCTTACTCGTACACTTTGGGACCTCTTATGCTTATGTGATAAATGGATATGAGATAACTTAGCAAATGAAAGTTTAACTAGTGGCATACCTCTCTATTGGGAAAGATAATAATATTTAAACCCTGTTTTTAAATAAAGGACTTTGCATGCTTAAATGGACATCTAGTTAGGCCACCTTTTTCTGCTACACTATCATGCTGGAATTGACTTAGGAGAAACCATGCTTTTCTCTTCTTTTATTTATATTCGGGGGATAGTGCGCTCGGGTTCGAGCAGGGACTGGGATAGTGTAGTCAGACAGTTGTGGGCTTTGGGACAGGCAGGCTGTGAGGGCCGGGCATTGCGGCAACCGCGGATCTTTGGCGGTTGACCGGACAGTGGTTATTGCATCAGATTGGGATAGAGGATTTGGATTTCTTTTAGTGGATGGGTTTTCCACCGTGATCAGAGTCATGATCCAGTCCTGCTGATTTGGTACTTGTTACCCAGGCATTATACTCGTGTGGGTCGCTCCCCTCGAGTGCCACTCCGGAGTGTGCGTTTTTACAGGCTTCGAGTCTTCGAGACTCCCTTTTCCTATCGGTGTTATGCGTAGGCTGGCATACCCGATTTGGCAGGCAGAGCAGGCAGTACCAGTGCTTACTGGTGTATCGATTGGGTCTAGACAGGCAGGCGTTGACATTCTGATGCATACATATAGCTAATCTATCAGTTAGCTCATTAGAGGCATGTAGTGGTAGCTCTATTCATCATCAGCAGTTTTAATTACAGCTTAACACCTTTGTTCATCTTTTCTGCCTCTTATAGTCCTAGTGGGCACATTTGTGTTGAGGTCTACCCACTAGGAGGAGGCTACTGTTTTATAGTAGTTCTCACTCCCCACTGCTTTTCTTCTTCTCTTCCCCTTGTTTTGCAGAGTCGTCTGCGGCTGTTGCAGGACCCTCCACTGCGGACCGAGGTAAGAGGATCGCGGACTAGATAGCGGTCCACCCAGGCACCAGTTCTATTATTAGATGTACCCCGATACTCTCAGATACTCTACTTTTCATTTCTTTTTGGGGTCTGGCTTCGGCCAGCTGGTTGTATTTGATTAGTGAGCTGGGAGAGACATATGTATATTGAGAGTACTTTCTGCACTTTACTTTTCTGCTTTATCTGAGATGTATTAGTTACTGTTTAGCTCTGTTTATGCTCTTTTATTATATCATCCTATATTTGAGCAGGTTACCAGCGCTTCGTATACACGGGAAATTCTGTGTATACGGCGGATCTGTAGACGGGCCCGGGTTCTGGTTTACACCCGGGGCGTGACATGTTGGCGCAGACAATAATACTGGGAATGGGTGACATGCTTTAGACTTTCGCTGGATTGGGTCGAGCGTGGTTGTGTGCTATTTGTGGGTTTCGGCGTGCGAGCTGTGTCTCCCCGACGCTGGGTATTTGACGGTGCATCCTGTCATAGCAGTTGAGCTTGAGCGGTTTGGTTTTGGGCCGAAACCCGGATTGAGATCAGAGAACTCCGGACCCAGGACAGGATTGTCAGAGCTTATCACGGCAGAGTGAGCAGCTGGTCTTGGAGACACAGTTGTCGGGACTGAGTAGCCCCCTCGTGCCAATGTTTAGTGTCGAGGCACCGAGGTAGGTGGTAGTTGACAGCAAAGGAGCTGTGGGACATGATCGATCTATGAGCCAGATTTGGCTGATGTCCACCCGACTCGTAAGAGTGGTTTGGAGCCTTTGGAGGCAGAGTTGGTGGTGGGATGGAGTGATCAAGTGAGAGCCTCCCTGTGCTAGAGAGTTTATGCAGTTGTTGAACTGGCGCTTCAGGTTTCGAGGGACGAGGCGCATAGGATATGAGACTGGGAGTGGATTGCGCCTGACACCTTCAGTTTATTCAGTCCCTCGTTATAGGTTTCGACGCTTCGTTGGAGTAGGCGTTGTGTTTGGAGCGTGGCGCTGCAGTTCCTTTGGATAGGGATCTGCCGCCAGAGGCGAGTTCTGGATTTTGGCGTTTGCGCCGGTGATGGAGGACAGATCGGCCGGCAGAGGCATTTCTGATTCCTTTTTCCAGGATAACGAGTTCCCGAGATGCCGGAGATTCGGGTGGACCCCGATGGCAGCATCAGTATCTATATCAGAGTGGCAGCCGGTAGCGTGGATTTGTTATCTGCGGAGGACCTTATTCGTCGCCTCAATGTGATCAGAGACAGAGGTCGTGCTCCCTTGTGGATAGTCCTGATTTTCAGGCAGATTGAGCGACAACCACTTGCATAGAGCGGATAAACCTATGCCGCCCGGTTGGAGGGCGCCACAGCAGCGGATCGGTTGTCGCAGGTGTGAATTCATCACAGCAGTCGGAGTTAGAGCAGTTGCATTCCTGCATGGACTAAAGGTAGATTTGTTACCACGTGCACTAGAGGTACAGGTTTCTGTGGTGTTGTGCATGTGGGGAGGCCTGTGGATTATGTCCAATGCAGTCGAGGCCGTGAGTTGTATCGGCAGACTTGTTGGAAACTGTGGTAGTTCGGTGTTTGACCCAGCGCTTGGGGATTGGTTGGCATAGAGCACACAGGTTTTAGCGACAGTGTGAGAGGTGCTTACGGCGTCACCGGGACTCAGGGATATCTCTGTTGCCCATGAGATCCCGGGTGTGATTTCACCCTAGTTGTTGGTAATCGTCGGTTAGGGAGATAGAGAATCGCGTTTGACGTGGTTCGGGGAACCGCGCCACCCTCGATAGCACCTCATTGGATATCGCCTGTAGAGCTGAGAGAGCTGATGGCGCTGTTGCAGGATCTGATGGATCGAGGGGTCTGTTTGACCTAGTGCCACGCCGTTGGTCGTAACGGTGGTGAGGCCACGTCGTTGATACACGACCGTGAGGTCCTTTATGGTTCGAGTGTAGACAGGTCCGGGTGGTATCTAGGGCCTTTGATGGAGCTATACTCCGGCAGTTATTGTATGATGCGAGTACCTACTTGGAATTAGACAGCCGAGGACTTCGCCTAGATGGCGTTCAGGAGACGGTAGGGACATTATGAGCTTATAGTGAGGCCAATGGAATGACGAATACCCTGTCGACTTCAAGACCTGAGGAATTGTATGTCCTAGTTGTGCTTGGACGGACTGAGTAGTGGTTCCCGAGGATATTTTGATTTACTCCCAGAGCGACTTGGAGTACGATGAGCGCTTGTGGATGTGCTACCATACTGTGGGGATGAATCTGTATGCCAAGTTATTGAGGTACAAGTTTTAGCTCCAAGTGCATGCTTCTTGGTCACCTTATTCTGGCCATTGGTGGCGGTGGAATTCGACCAAATGGATGTTATTCGATTTGGCTGAAACCAACATTTATCCTTGAGGCGAGGAGCTTCTTAGACTTGGCAGGGCCGGGAGAGCATGGCCAATGGATAATGAGACTGATGCCAGCGCCAATGCTAGTGTTTCTAGTGTTGGGAATGGATTTGTGTGGTTATTATATGCCTCCCATTGTGGCTGTAGAGTTACTGTGATGACCTGATCTCTGCAGAGCCTGTGGTAGAGTCATTGGTGCATCTGGGAGCTTGTACTGTGTGTTGGAGTGTTTGTGCACCAATTGGACAGTTGTGGCGGACTTCGGGCTTACTGGATCACGTGGTGATCAATGGACTCCGTCGTATCGTTAGAAGTGGTTTTGCGCGATGCGGATATTAAAAATGGACTCAGCGCGA
>JAQNDB010004270.1:0-24622 GCA_029204045.2 Tillandsia leiboldiana | reverse complement strand
ATGTAGAAATCTAGAATTGAAAGTCTCTGTTTGCCCTTAATGTGTTAAATTTGTCACTTTTGGCAAAGGAGTGTTAGTGGGCAAAATATGAATAGTGGGCCCAGAAATATCGATCTTTTGATCGGGGTCTGATTGGAAAATCCGAGATCACCAATTGCGAGCGTCTCGTCGAAACATAGAAGTTTCATATCATATGTTTTCGAATTCCGCCGGTGGAATCTTCCAGAAATCATGGAAATCAAACAGTGGGCCCGCGACGAATGAATCTAGTCACAAAAACCTTTGAATTTTTAATCCCTTGTGATCACAATATGTGAACCACTATCTAGAATCTCAACATAGGTGTATGCGTAATGGATCCTAGCTAATTTCGACGTTCGAGCCTTAATGGCACTGACGGATTTCGCGTTTGGCGACCCGTGTGCATCGAGTAGTGCGTGCGTCAATGTTGCGGCATACAGAACAAGATGGCCGAGAGAGATTTCATACGAGCACCAAATCAAACAAATGATTAGACTATTTGAAGTCTCGACGATAGCCGGACGTCGTGGCGAAGTCCATTTCAGTTTCGGCGACCTCGAGTGCTCGAAAAAGCGTGAAATGAAAACATGAAAAAAGTGGTATTTTGAAGAAACCCTAATATTTTATGTACCAAAAAATTATAGAGGCTTATAAGTTGGGGCTGGGGGCATTTGTTACACATTAGAGGGACCTTAGAGTTTTAGGATCTTGTGTAGGGGGTTTTGGCAAATGTGCATTTACACTTGTATTCACGTGTTGGAGTGTACCCAGCCTCTCCCCTTCGTAACTGAAGCTACCACCAGCCTCTCCAGCTCGCAACCGCCGCGTCCCTTCAGCTGCCGAAAAGTGCCGGCGCTCGGGTCGCCGGGTTTAAAGGTAAGAATCCTAGTTTGGAGTTTCCCTTGATGTTGTGAAGGAGGAGATCACCAAAGACCTAGGGATTAGCCAACCTTCCTCTGAGAGCTTCATTAGAGGCCGCAACCGAGCCCTGGTGTACCCGGACCCCCCACCGCCACCGAGTGCCGCCGCAGCACTTTCCTCTTCTCCTTTCCCGACGAGGTGTGAAGTTGGACGGGATCTCTTCAAAGTTGGATTGGGAGGTGGTTGAGGAGTTCCTGGTGCTTGGCGGACCCTGCTGGAGCAAGCCTTGGCCGCGCGTAGTGAGGGAACCAAGATCCGGCTTCCTCCTTCTTCCCGAGCTCGGCTAAGGTGAGGGTCTTAACAAACGGTTTCTAGCACCCTGGACCATTAGCAGTGGACTTCTTAGGTCCTTAGCTTCCTCCCTGCAAGCCCCGAGCAAGGCCATGCCATGCGCATGGTTAGCCGGCGGCCACAATGGGTCGCCGGAAACCTAACCTAGCTCCGCCCCTAAAGACTCGGCAACCGCTGAATATAAACGCACCAAAATTGGTGTGCTTGGACTGTAGGAGGAAGAGACCAAATCCACCAAATTGATGGAGTATGGTTGTCCCGTTGAGTGGCAGATTCGTGCCCTAGCTTTCGGGTTTTCTTGCACTCGCCGAGCTTGATGCTCCGGCGCCGGCGGCCCTCTCCGACGCCGGCCACCTACCCAGAAGCCTTACTGGGAATGAGAGGAGTGCTCCCATGCATTTGCATGGTCACCCATGCAGGCATCAAAATGATGCGGCCATGGATGAACCCGAAATTGATAACTTTGCGGCAGCCGGAGCTCCGGCCACTTCCGGCCGGGGGGGAGATGGTTGGGAAGCTTCGTGGTGACCCAGGGAGCCTTCCCTCTAAGTTATAGAGCTCCAGGTTGCCTCTGTAAAATTCCGCCATTAGAGGTGGAGGAGTCGAAACCGAGCTTTCTCCAGCCGCGCCGCCGCCGTGCCCTGTCGCCGGACACGGGTCCAGGTGAGTTTGTTGTGTGTTTTAGCGTCCAATGGCCAAGTGGTTGGGTCCCAGTGTTTTGGTTGGATGGTCACGATTTTCAAAACAAGCACACTTCATCTTCTTCGTTGCCCGACCATTCCATCCATGCAAACTTGGCCCAGGCTTGCAGAGAAGGTAGAGAGAAGTTATATAGATCATTTCCCTCCAAGTCTTATAGCATTTGGTTCAGTGTTTGCAGAGATCAACCGGGATTGGTGTTTGTGTGGTTGTATGTAATGTTGCCAACAAGTGTTGTATAAATGCATGAATGAAGAAATAATGGGAATTGGACAAAGTTATGATAAAAAGATGCTCAAACTTATCCCTGAGCTTAGTGCTCACTTCAGTATCAAAGTGATTTTGTGTGGATTAAAGTTTGGTGCTTTATGAACTTGTTTGAGTGCATGGCTTTGGTTCTGGTTGAACCAGCAGATCTGGGCTGCAACTAGGGTGAGCCCTGTGATCCTGCAATATTTAAAGACCTTTTCATATACAAAGTTTGCTGGTTTGAAGTTTAAATTAAAAGATGTAGTTGAATCAACCTTTTAGTGAAATGTTTAAATAAAAACATGGTTCCGGGCTGTTTGCGAAGCCGCGATAGTGTGCCCTAGGCTAATTTGGGGTCACTGAACGCGATGCTCGCGTTAGAAACAGTGTTTGAAGTCCCGGAGAGAAAAAACAAATTCATTGGGCTATGTTAGAGGGTTTTTATGGCCCGAAGTTTGCCTCGGGTTCCGTGCTGCCTGCAAATTAGTGAGCACGGTGTTCAGCATGAAAAATGTCACCTGCTGGAAGTGACGGTTCTGTCAAAATGATTTTTCCGTTGAAAGAACGAGCGAAAACAGTGCTCAAATGGCACTAAAATGTAATTTCTGAAAACTTTAAGGGTTCTTAATGCAAAATAGACAATGAGTACTGGTTAGTAAGAGGTTTAAATGATTCCTAAGCCTTTTCGTTGGGAATCCCATCGGCTTTCGTTGAGCGAAAATCGGCTAATAGTCCGAGAATCGGCAAATCGTCGATTTTAACGGTATCGGGTTGACAAGTTAAAATAACTAAGAGGGTTTCAAATTGATCTGGGTCTTAGGTTAGAGTTAGCGGGACTGAATTGATCCCTGATTGGTGATTTTTGATCCAGGTTGATTCAGTTTGCACCTGGAGTTGAGCATTTAAAGGATTACAGATTAATTGCCTGCGCATTGACAGGTGGGTTATCTTCGGTCCGGGTTTTATCAGTTCGGCCCTCTGGGGTGCGATACTGGTTGGACCCCTGTTGTTGTAGCTTAATCTGATTACTTTGAGCCTGCCTTTCTTTGATTATATTATATCTGCTATCTGCCTGATCTATGCCTGTTATCTGTTCTATTTTGCCTTACATGATTGTCCATAGCACCTCTAGTATTTATACTTTTACTCGGACATTTTCATGGTTGATTAGTGAGCCTGTTTGTTCTGCTGATCAAATGATACCTCTCTGAGCACATAGATTTATTTAACTGAGGTTTTACCCCGCTTCGTAGGGTCGCCGGAGTCTGTTCTTGTTGATAGGACAAAGGCACTGCTCTGCGAGGTTTGGACTTAAATCCAAGCTTCGTAGTGTCGCCTGAGTCTGTTCTTGTTTGATAGGACAAGGGCAATGCTCTTCGAGGTTTGGACTTTTCAAAACAGTTTTCTTAAAATATGTGTTTAAGTTTTGTATCATTTGGTTGGTTTGTGTGGTTGAGTTGAGTTTATCTGTGAGCTTCGGTTGAGAGATATTTGCCTTGATCTTGCATATGAGTTGAGATTTATTGAGGAGTGTTCCTGCATAAGTGTTGAGTTTCAGTTGATCTTGTCATTGCATCCCAGTGGGATTTCCCGGCTTATTGCCGATTACCCGGTCAGTGGACCGTGAGCTTGAGCATTTGCATATGATTCGCCCGCACCGTTGTACTTCACGAATATCAGCGGATTTGCTACCCGTAGCGATGTTCTTTACCGGTAAAGTGGTTAGCTGAGGCAACCCGTGACCCTAGTTTGGGGAATGTCAACCAGGTGGTGCCAAGAGGGCAGCCTCGCCTGAGGTCTTGTGAAGGCCAATATGGTAGCTTGTGATTGGGTCTTTGCGTTTTCATCTATTTGATGCATGAGTTGTTAAGTTGCTTTATGTGATGCCTCTGATTATAGTTCTATTGTTATCTTGCTGATTGTCCTAACTCCTTGATGTGTTGATTATCCTGATACGTGTTTTAAATATTGCTAAAATTATCTCCTATGCTTGTACCCAGATTATGAGTTTTGCTTTCATTACAGCACCAGTTATATATCTGCTTTACCCTAACCCCTGATCTATTACTATCCTCTAGCATTGTATACCAGTAGGTACGATCTGCTATTTCTCGGCTCGTCGTGCCCACTGGGATACACTCCGGTGTGTCTCACACCCTCGGGTGACTGTTTTTCAGGTCGAGCGGGTGTTGAGACGTCGGGACGAGTTGGTGAGATCACGAGATAGAGCTTGACCCTGGACAGCCGATAAGATCAAGTATTTAATTATTTGTTGTATCAAATGTAATGCAATGTAATTGAGAAGTTGTTGATATTGTAATTTAATCTTGTTTAGTAGATGTACGTAGTTAGTACTCTGGTTGTATGCCAAGTGAGCCGTGCATACATAGAAAAGGGCTCAATCCCCAGTGGGATTGGGACTCTTCTATATATGTGGCGGTCTGTTGCGCCCTGGCTGGTTTTAAACTCTGATTTCAAAAAAAAAAAAAAAAAAAAAAAAAAAATTTAGACGCTGGTTTTTAAACTCGGGGCGTGACAGATTAGATGGTATCAGAGCAATAGGAAACGCAATGTCTAGGTTTGGCTAGGAACGAACCCTAGGATGACTCATGTTACGAGAGAGCGCTGGGTAGTGTTCTAAGTCTGATAGGTCAAAACAGAAGTTGTGGGTCGACCGTACTAAGATAAATTATTAACTAGATTAATACTTAGAAAACTGATATTTTGGGTGTTTAGAAAATTTTTAAAGTATGTTTTGTTAAGTTTCGGGGACGAAACTTTTTAAAAGTTGTGGGTGATGTAGAAATCTAGAATTTGAAAGTCTCTGTTTGCCTTTAATGTTTAAAATTTGTCATTTTGGCAAAAGTGGAGTGTTAGTGGGCCAATAGTGGGCCCAGAAATATCGACTTTTGATCGGGGTCTGATCTGGAAAATCCGAGATCACCATCGCGATCGTCTCGTCGAAACATAGAAGTTTCATATTCATATGTTTTCGATCCGACGGTCGGATCTTCCAGAAATCAGAAATCAAAAAGTGGGCCCGCGACTTAAGTGAATAGTAACCTTTGAATTTTTAACCCCTTGTGATCATGAATGGTCGAACCACTATCTAGAATTTTAACATAGGAGTATGAGTAATGGATCCTAGCTAATTTCGACGTTCTGAGCGCAATGGCACTGACGGATTTCGCGTTTGGCGACCCGTGTGCATCGAAGTGCGTGCGTCGGTTTGCGACATACAGAACAAGATGGCCCGAGATTTCATACGAGCACCAAATCAAACAAATGATTAGCCTATTTTGAAGGTCTCGACGAGCCGGACGTCGTGGCGAAGTCCATTTTCAGTTTCGGCGACTCGAGTGCCTCGAAAAGCGTGAAATACGTTGAAAAAGTGGGTATTTTTGAAGAAACCCTAATATTTTATGTACCAAAAATTATGAGGCTTATAAGTTGGGGTGCTGGGTGCATTTGTCACCTACAGAGGGACCTTAGAGTTTTAGGATCTTTGTGTAGGGGGTTTTGTGCAAATGTGCATTTATACACGTGTTGGAGTAATCCCGAGTACCCTGCCTCTTCCTCTTCAGTAACTGAAGTTCCACCAGCATCTTTAGGCTGTAACCGACGCGTCCCCTCGGTTGCCGTAACCTCCGGCCGTTCGGGTCGCCGGAGTTAAAGGTTAGAAGCCTATATTGGAGTTTCCCTTAAGTGCGTGAAGGAGAGATCAACCAGAGCTTTTAGATTTAGCCAACCTTCTTCTGAGAGCTTCATAGAGAGGCCGCAACCGAGCCCTGGTGTACCCGACCCCAGCCGCCGCCGAGTGCCGCCGCAGCCACTTTCCTCTTCTTCCTTTCTCCGACGAGGTGTGAAGTTGGACGGGATCTCTTCAAAGTTGGATTGGGAGGTTTCTGAGGAGTTCCTGGTGCTTGGAGGACCCTGCTGGAGCAAGCCTTGGCCGCGCGTAGTGAGGGAACCAAGAATCCGGCTTCCTCCTTCTTCCCCGAGCTCGGCTAAGGTGAGGGTCCTTAACCAACGGTTTCTAGCACCCTGGACCATTAGCAGTGGACTTCTTAGGTCCTTAGCTTCCTCCCTGCAAAGCCCCGAGGTCCCATGCAGCATGGTTAGCCGGCGGCCACAATGGGTCGCCGGAAACCTAACCTAGCTCCGCCCCTAAAGAACTCGGCAACCGCTGAATATAAACGCACCAAAATTGGTGTGCTTGGACTGTAGGAGGAGAGGACCAAATCCACCAAATTTGATGGAGTATGGTTGTCCCGTTGAGTGGCAGATTCGTGCCCTAGCTTTCGGGTTTTCTTGCACTCGGCCGAGCTTGTTGCTCCGGCGCCGGCGGCCCTCTCCGACGCCGGCCACCTACCCAGAAGCCTTACTGGGAATGAGAGGAGTGCTCCCATGCATTTGCATGGCACCCATGCAGCATCAAAATGATGCGGCCATGGATGAACCCGAAATTGATAACTTTGCGGCCGCCGGAGCTCCGGCCACTTCCGGCCGGGGGGGAGATGGTTGGGAAGCTTCGTGGTGACCCAGGGAGCCTTCCCTCTAAGTTATAGAGCTCCAGGTTGCCTCTGTAAAATTCCGCCATTAGAGGTGGAGGAGCTCGAAACCGAGCTTTCTCCAGCCGCGCCGCCGCCGTGCCCTGTCGCCGGACACGGGTCCAGGTGAGTTTGTTGTGTGTTTTAGCGTCCAAATGGCCAAGTGGTTGGGTCCCAGATGTTTTGGTTGGATGGTCACGATTTTCAAAACAAGCACACTTCATCTTCTTCGTTGCCCCGACCATTCCATCCATGCAAACTTGGCCCAGGCTTGCAGAGAAGGTAGAGAAAGTTATATAGATCATTTCCCTCCAAGTCTTATAGCATTTGGTTCAGTGTTTGCAGAGATCAACCTGGGATTGGTGTTTGTGTGGTTGTATGTAAATGTTGCCCACCAGGTGTTATTATAAATGCATGAATGAAGAAATAATGGAAATTGGACAAAGTTATGAATATAAAAGATGCTCAAACTTATCCCCTGAGCTTAGTGCTCACTTCAGATCAAAGTGATTTTGTGTGGATTAAAGTTTGGTGCTTTATGAACTTGTTTGAGTGCATGGCTTTGGTTCTGGTTGAACCAGCAGATCTGGGCTGCAACTAGGGTGAGCCCTGTGATCCTTGCAATATTTAAAGACCTTTTCATATACAAAGTTTGCTGGTTTGAAGTTTAAATTAAAAGATGTAGTTGAATCAACCTTTTAGTGAAATGTTTAAATAAAACATGGTTCCGGGCTGTTTGCGAAGCCGCGATAGTGTGCCCTAGGCTAATTTGGGGTCACTGAAACGCGATGCTCGCGTTAGAAACAGTGTTTGAAGTCCCGGAGAAACAAAATTCATTTGGGCTATGTTAGAGAGGGTTTTTATGGCCCGAAGTTTGCCTCGGGTTCCGTGCTGCTGCAAATTAGTGAGCACGGTGTTCAGCATGAAAAATGTCACCTGCTGGAAGTGACGGTTCGTCAAAATTGTTTTCCAGTTGAAAGAACGAGCAAAAACAGTGCTCAAATGGCACTAAAATGTAATTTCTGAAAACTTTAAGGGTTCAAATGCAAAATAGACAATGTGTACTGGTTAGTAAGGAGGTTAAATGATTCCTAAGCTTTTCGTTGGGAATCCATCGGCTTTCGTTGAGCGAAAATCGGATAATAGTCCGAGAATCGGCAAAATCGTCGATTTAACGGTATCCGGGTGACAATTAAAATAACTAAGAGGGTTTCAAATTGATCTGGGTTTAGGTTAGAGTTAGCGGGACTGAATTGATCCCTGATTGGTGATTTTTGATCCAGGTTGATTCAGTTTGCACCTGGAGTTGAGCATTTAAAGGATTACAGATTAATTGCCTGCGCATTGACAGGTGGGTTATCTTCGGTCCGGGTTTTATCAGTTCGGCCCTCTGGGGTGCGATACTGGTTGGACCCCTGTTGTTGATAGCTTAATCTGATTACTTTGAGCCTGCCTTTCTTTGATTATATTATATCTGCTATCTGCCTGATCTATGCCTGTTATCTGTTCTATTTTGCCTTACATGATTGTCCATAGCACCTCTAGTATTTATACTTTTACTCGGACATTTTCATGGTTGATTAGTGAGCCTGTTTGTTCTGCTGATCAAATGATACCTCTCTGAGCACATAGATTTATTTAACTGAGGTTTTACCCCGCTTCGTAGGGTCGCCGGAGTCTGTTCTTGTTTGATAGGACAAAGGCACTGCTCTGCGAGGTTTGGACTTAAATCCAAGCTTCGTAGTGTCGCCTGAGTCTGTTCTTGTTTGATAGGACAAGGGCAATGCTCTTCGAGGTTTGGACTTTTCAAAACAGTTTTCTTAAAATATGTGTTTAAGTTTTGTATCATTTGGTTGGTTTGTGTGGTTGAGTTGAGTTTATCTGTGAGCTTCTGTTGAGAGATATTTGCCTTGATCTTGCATATGAGTTGAGATTTATTGAGGAGTGTTCCTGCATAAGTGTTGAGTTTCAGTTGATCTTGTCATTGCATCCCAGTGGGGATTTCCCGGCTTATTGCCGATTACCCGGTCAGTGGACCGTGAGCTTGAGCATTTGCATATGATTCGCCCGCACCGTTGTACTTCACGAATATCAGCGGATTTGCTACCCGTAGCGATGTTCTTTACCGGTAAAGTGGTTAGCTGAGGCAACCCGTGACCCTAGTTTGGGGAATGTCAACCAGGTGGTGCCAAGAGGGCAGCCTCGCCTGAGGTCTTGTGAAGGCCAATATGGTAGCTTGTGATTGGGTCTTTGCGTTTTCATCTATTTGATGCATGAGTTGTTAAGTTGCTTTATGTGATGCCTCTGATTATAGTTCTATTGTTATCTTGCTGATTGTCCTAACTCCTTGATGTGTTGATTATCCTGATACGTGTTTTAAATATTGCTAAAATTATCTCCTATGCTTGTACCCAGATTATGAGTTTTGCTTTCATTACAGCACCAGTTATATATCTGCTTTACCCTAACCCCTGATCTATTACTATCCTCTAGCATTGTATACCAGTAGGTACGATCTGCTATTTCTCGGCTCGTCGTGCCCACTGGGATACACTCCGGTGTGTCTCACACCCTCGGGTGACTGTTTTTCAGGTCGAGCGGGTGTTGAGACGTCGGGACGAGTTGGTGAGATCACGAGATAGAGCTTGACCCTGGACAGCCGATAAGATCAAGTATTTAATTATTTGTTGTATCAAATGTAATGCAATGTAATTGAGAAGTTGTTGATATTGTAATTTAATCTTGTTTAGTAGATGTACGTAGTTAGTACTCTGGTTGTATGCCAAGTGAGCCGTGCATACATAGAAAAGGGCTCAATCCCCAGTGGGATTGGGACTCTTCTATATATGTGGCGGTCTGTTGCGCCCTGGCTGGTTTTAAACTCTGATTTCAAAAAAAAAAAAAAAAAAAAAAAAAAAATTTAGACGCTGGTTTTTAAACTCGGGGCGTGACAGATTAGATGGTATCAGAGCAATAGGAAACGCAATGTCTAGGTTTGGCTAGGAACGAACCCTAGGATGACTCATGTTACGAGAGAGCGCTGGGTAGTGTTCTAAGTCTGATAGGTCAAAACAGAAGTTGTGGGTCGACCGTACTAAGATAAATTATTAACTAGATTAATACTTAGAAAACTGATATTTTGGGTGTTTAGAAAATTTTTAAAGTATGTTTTGTTAAGTTTCGGGGACGAAACTTTTTAAAAGTTGTGGGTGATGTAGAAATCTAGAATTTGAAAGTCTCTGTTTGCCTTTAATGTTTAAAATTTGTCATTTTGGCAAAAGTGGAGTGTTAGTGGGCCAATAGTGGGCCCAGAAATATCGACTTTTGATCGGGGTCTGATCTGGAAAATCCGAGATCACCATCGCGATCGTCTCGTCGAAACATAGAAGTTTCATATTCATATGTTTTCGATCCGACGGTCGGATCTTCCAGAAATCAGAAATCAAAAAGTGGGCCCGCGACTTAAGTGAATAGTAACCTTTGAATTTTTAACCCCTTGTGATCATGAATGGTCGAACCACTATCTAGAATTTTAACATAGGAGTATGAGTAATGGATCCTAGCTAATTTCGACGTTCTGAGCGCAATGGCACTGACGGATTTCGCGTTTGGCGACCCGTGTGCATCGAAGTGCGTGCGTCGGTTTGCGACATACAGAACAAGATGGCCCGAGATTTCATACGAGCACCAAATCAAACAAATGATTAGCCTATTTTGAAGGTCTCGACGAGCCGGACGTCGTGGCGAAGTCCATTTTCAGTTTCGGCGACTCGAGTGCCTCGAAAAGCGTGAAATACGTTGAAAAAGTGGGTATTTTTGAAGAAACCCTAATATTTTATGTACCAAAAATTATGAGGCTTATAAGTTGGGGTGCTGGGTGCATTTGTCACCTACAGAGGGACCTTAGAGTTTTAGGATCTTTGTGTAGGGGGTTTTGTGCAAATGTGCATTTATACACGTGTTGGAGTAATCCCGAGTACCCTGCCTCTTCCTCTTCAGTAACTGAAGTTCCACCAGCATCTTTAGGCTGTAACCGACGCGTCCCCTCGGTTGCCGTAACCTCCGGCCGTTCGGGTCGCCGGAGTTAAAGGTTAGAAGCCTATATTGGAGTTTCCCTTAAGTGCGTGAAGGAGAGATCAACCAGAGCTTTTAGATTTAGCCAACCTTCTTCTGAGAGCTTCATAGAGAGGCCGCAACCGAGCCCTGGTGTACCCGACCCCAGCCGCCGCCGAGTGCCGCCGCAGCCACTTTCCTCTTCTTCCTTTCTCCGACGAGGTGTGAAGTTGGACGGGATCTCTTCAAAGTTGGATTGGGAGGTTTCTGAGGAGTTCCTGGTGCTTGGAGGACCCTGCTGGAGCAAGCCTTGGCCGCGCGTAGTGAGGGAACCAAGAATCCGGCTTCCTCCTTCTTCCCCGAGCTCGGCTAAGGTGAGGGTCCTTAACCAACGGTTTCTAGCACCCTGGACCATTAGCAGTGGACTTCTTAGGTCCTTAGCTTCCTCCCTGCAAAGCCCCGAGGTCCCATGCAGCATGGTTAGCCGGCGGCCACAATGGGTCGCCGGAAACCTAACCTAGCTCCGCCCCTAAAGAACTCGGCAACCGCTGAATATAAACGCACCAAAATTGGTGTGCTTGGACTGTAGGAGGAGAGGACCAAATCCACCAAATTTGATGGAGTATGGTTGTCCCGTTGAGTGGCAGATTCGTGCCCTAGCTTTCGGGTTTTCTTGCACTCGGCCGAGCTTGTTGCTCCGGCGCCGGCGGCCCTCTCCGACGCCGGCCACCTACCCAGAAGCCTTACTGGGAATGAGAGGAGTGCTCCCATGCATTTGCATGGCACCCATGCAGCATCAAAATGATGCGGCCATGGATGAACCCGAAATTGATAACTTTGCGGCCGCCGGAGCTCCGGCCACTTCCGGCCGGGGGGGAGATGGTTGGGAAGCTTCGTGGTGACCCAGGGAGCCTTCCCTCTAAGTTATAGAGCTCCAGGTTGCCTCTGTAAAATTCCGCCATTAGAGGTGGAGGAGCTCGAAACCGAGCTTTCTCCAGCCGCGCCGCCGCCGTGCCCTGTCGCCGGACACGGGTCCAGGTGAGTTTGTTGTGTGTTTTAGCGTCCAAATGGCCAAGTGGTTGGGTCCCAGATGTTTTGGTTGGATGGTCACGATTTTCAAAACAAGCACACTTCATCTTCTTCGTTGCCCCGACCATTCCATCCATGCAAACTTGGCCCAGGCTTGCAGAGAAGGTAGAGAAAGTTATATAGATCATTTCCCTCCAAGTCTTATAGCATTTGGTTCAGTGTTTGCAGAGATCAACCTGGGATTGGTGTTTGTGTGGTTGTATGTAAATGTTGCCCACCAGGTGTTATTATAAATGCATGAATGAAGAAATAATGGAAATTGGACAAAGTTATGAATATAAAAGATGCTCAAACTTATCCCCTGAGCTTAGTGCTCACTTCAGATCAAAGTGATTTTGTGTGGATTAAAGTTTGGTGCTTTATGAACTTGTTTGAGTGCATGGCTTTGGTTCTGGTTGAACCAGCAGATCTGGGCTGCAACTAGGGTGAGCCCTGTGATCCTTGCAATATTTAAAGACCTTTTCATATACAAAGTTTGCTGGTTTGAAGTTTAAATTAAAAGATGTAGTTGAATCAACCTTTTAGTGAAATGTTTAAATAAAACATGGTTCCGGGCTGTTTGCGAAGCCGCGATAGTGTGCCCTAGGCTAATTTGGGGTCACTGAAACGCGATGCTCGCGTTAGAAACAGTGTTTGAAGTCCCGGAGAAACAAAAATTCATTTGGGCTATGTTAGAGAGGGTTTTTATGGCCCGAAGTTTGCCTCGGGTTCCGTGCTGCTGCAAATTAGTGAGCACGGTGTTCAGCATGAAAAATGTCACCTGCTGGAAGTGACGGTTCGTCAAAATTGTTTTCCAGTTGAAAGAACGAGCAAAAACAGTGCTCAAATGGCACTAAAATGTAATTTCTGAAAACTTTAAGGGTTCAAATGCAAAATAGACAATGTGTACTGGTTAGTAAGGAGGTTAAATGATTCCTAAGCTTTTCGTTGGGAATCCATCGGCTTTCGTTGAGCGGAAATCGGATAATAGTCCGAGAATCGGCAAAATCGTCGATTTAACGGTATCCGGGTGACAATTAAAATAACTAAGAGGGTTTCAAATTGATCTGGGTTTAGGTTAGAGTTAGCGGGACTGAATTGATCCCTGATTGGTGATTTTTGATCCAGGTTGATTCAGTTTGCACCTGGAGTTGAGCATTTAAAGGATTACAGATTAATTGCCTGCGCATTGACAGGTGGGTTATCTTCGGTCCGGGTTTTATCAGTTCGGCCCTCTGGGGTGCGATACTGGTTGGACCCCTGTTGTTGATAGCTTAATCTGATTACTTTGAGCCTGCCTTTCTTTGATTATATTATATCTGCTATCTGCCTGATCTATGCCTGTTATCTGTTCTATTTTGCCTTACATGATTGTCCATAGCACCTCTAGTATTTATACTTTTACTCGGACATTTTCATGGTTGATTAGTGAGCCTGTTTGTTCTGCTGATCAAATGATACCTCTCTGAGCACATAGATTTATTTAACTGAGGTTTTACCCCGCTTCGTAGGGTCGCCGGAGTCTGTTCTTGTTTGATAGGACAAAGGCACTGCTCTGCGAGGTTTGGACTTAAATCCAAGCTTCGTAGTGTCGCCTGAGTCTGTTCTTGTTTGATAGGACAAGGGCAATGCTCTTCGAGGTTTGGACTTTTCAAAACAGTTTTCTTAAAATATGTGTTTAAGTTTTGTATCATTTGGTTGGTTTGTGTGGTTGAGTTGAGTTTATCTGTGAGCTTCTGTTGAGAGATATTTGCCTTGATCTTGCATATGAGTTGAGATTTATTGAGGAGTGTTCCTGCATAAGTGTTGAGTTTCAGTTGATCTTGTCATTGCATCCCAGTGGGGATTTCCCGGCTTATTGCCGATTACCCGGTCAGTGGACCGTGAGCTTGAGCATTTGCATATGATTCGCCCGCACCGTTGTACTTCACGAATATCAGCGGATTTGCTACCCGTAGCGATGTTCTTTACCGGTAAAGTGGTTAGCTGAGGCAACCCGTGACCCTAGTTTGGGGAATGTCAACCAGGTGGTGCCAAGAGGGCAGCCTCGCCTGAGGTCTTGTGAAGGCCAATATGGTAGCTTGTGATTGGGTCTTTGCGTTTTCATCTATTTGATGCATGAGTTGTTAAGTTGCTTTATGTGATGCCTCTGATTATAGTTCTATTGTTATCTTGCTGATTGTCCTAACTCCTTGATGTGTTGATTATCCTGATACGTGTTTTAAATATTGCTAAAATTATCTCCTATGCTTGTACCCAGATTATGAGTTTTGCTTTCATTACAGCACCAGTTATATATCTGCTTTACCCTAACCCCTGATCTATTACTATCCTCTAGCATTGTATACCAGTAGGTACGATCTGCTATTTCTCGGCTCGTCGTGCCCACTGGGATACACTCCGGTGTGTCTCACACCCTCGGGTGACTGTTTTTCAGGTCGAGCGGGTGTTGAGACGTCGGGACGAGTTGGTGAGATCACGAGATAGAGCTTGACCCTGGACAGCCGATAAGATCAAGTATTTAATTATTTGTTGTATCAAATGTAATGCAATGTAATTGAGAAGTTGTTGATATTGTAATTTAATCTTGTTTAGTAGATGTACGTAGTTAGTACTCTGGTTGTATGCCAAGTGAGCCGTGCATACATAGAAAAGGGCTCAATCCCCAGTGGGATTGGGACTCTTCTATATATGTGGCGGTCTGTTGCGCCCTGGCTGGTTTTAAACTCTGATTTCAAAAAAAAAAAAAAAAAAAAAAAAAAAAATTTAGACGCTGGTTTTTAAACTCGGGGCGTGACAGATTAGATGGTATCAGAGCAATAGGAAACGCAATGTCTAGGTTTGGCTAGGAACGAACCCTAGGATGACTCATGTTACGAGAGAGCGCTGGGTAGTGTTCTAAGTCTGATAGGTCAAAACAGAAGTTGTGGGTCGACCGTACTAAGATAAATTATTAACTAGATTAATACTTAGAAAACTGATATTTTGGGTGTTTAGAAAATTTTTAAAGTATGTTTTGTTAAGTTTCGGGGACGAAACTTTTTAAAAGTTGTGGGTGATGTAGAAATCTAGAATTTGAAAGTCTCTGTTTGCCTTTAATGTTTAAAATTTGTCATTTTGGCAAAAGTGGAGTGTTAGTGGGCCAATAGTGGGCCCAGAAATATCGACTTTTGATCGGGGTCTGATCTGGAAAATCCGAGATCACCATCGCGATCGTCTCGTCGAAACATAGAAGTTTCATATTCATATGTTTTCGATCCGACGGTCGGATCTTCCAGAAATCAGAAATCAAAAAGTGGGCCCGCGACTTAAGTGAATAGTAACCTTTGAATTTTTAACCCCTTGTGATCATGAATGGTCGAACCACTATCTAGAATTTTAACATAGGAGTATGAGTAATGGATCCTAGCTAATTTCGACGTTCTGAGCGCAATGGCACTGACGGATTTCGCGTTTGGCGACCCGTGTGCATCGAAGTGCGTGCGTCGGTTTGCGACATACAGAACAAGATGGCCCGAGATTTCATACGAGCACCAAATCAAACAAATGATTAGCCTATTTTGAAGGTCTCGACGAGCCGGACGTCGTGGCGAAGTCCATTTTCAGTTTCGGCGACTCGAGTGCCTCGAAAAGCGTGAAATACGTTGAAAAAGTGGGTATTTTTGAAGAAACCCTAATATTTTATGTACCAAAAATTATGAGGCTTATAAGTTGGGGTGCTGGGTGCATTTGTCACCTACAGAGGGACCTTAGAGTTTTAGGATCTTTGTGTAGGGGGTTTTGTGCAAATGTGCATTTATACACGTGTTGGAGTAATCCCGAGTACCCTGCCTCTTCCTCTTCAGTAACTGAAGTTCCACCAGCATCTTTAGGCTGTAACCGACGCGTCCCCTCGGTTGCCGTAACCTCCGGCCGTTCGGGTCGCCGGAGTTAAAGGTTAGAAGCCTATATTGGAGTTTCCCTTAAGTGCGTGAAGGAGAGATCAACCAGAGCTTTTAGATTTAGCCAACCTTCTTCTGAGAGCTTCATAGAGAGGCCGCAACCGAGCCCTGGTGTACCCGACCCCAGCCGCCGCCGAGTGCCGCCGCAGCCACTTTCCTCTTCTTCCTTTCTCCGACGAGGTGTGAAGTTGGACGGGATCTCTTCAAAGTTGGATTGGGAGGTTTCTGAGGAGTTCCTGGTGCTTGGAGGACCCTGCTGGAGCAAGCCTTGGCCGCGCGTAGTGAGGGAACCAAGAATCCGGCTTCCTCCTTCTTCCCCGAGCTCGGCTAAGGTGAGGGTCCTTAACCAACGGTTTCTAGCACCCTGGACCATTAGCAGTGGACTTCTTAGGTCCTTAGCTTCCTCCCTGCAAAGCCCCGAGGTCCCATGCAGCATGGTTAGCCGGCGGCCACAATGGGTCGCCGGAAACCTAACCTAGCTCCGCCCCTAAAGAACTCGGCAACCGCTGAATATAAACGCACCAAAATTGGTGTGCTTGGACTGTAGGAGGAGAGGACCAAATCCACCAAATTTGATGGAGTATGGTTGTCCCGTTGAGTGGCAGATTCGTGCCCTAGCTTTCGGGTTTTCTTGCACTCGGCCGAGCTTGTTGCTCCGGCGCCGGCGGCCCTCTCCGACGCCGGCCACCTACCCAGAAGCCTTACTGGGAATGAGAGGAGTGCTCCCATGCATTTGCATGGCACCCATGCAGCATCAAAATGATGCGGCCATGGATGAACCCGAAATTGATAACTTTGCGGCCGCCGGAGCTCCGGCCACTTCCGGCCGGGGGGGAGATGGTTGGGAAGCTTCGTGGTGACCCAGGGAGCCTTCCCTCTAAGTTATAGAGCTCCAGGTTGCCTCTGTAAAATTCCGCCATTAGAGGTGGAGGAGCTCGAAACCGAGCTTTCTCCAGCCGCGCCGCCGCCGTGCCCTGTCGCCGGACACGGGTCCAGGTGAGTTTGTTGTGTGTTTTAGCGTCCAAATGGCCAAGTGGTTGGGTCCCAGATGTTTTGGTTGGATGGTCACGATTTTCAAAACAAGCACACTTCATCTTCTTCGTTGCCCCGACCATTCCATCCATGCAAACTTGGCCCAGGCTTGCAGAGAAGGTAGAGAAAGTTATATAGATCATTTCCCTCCAAGTCTTATAGCATTTGGTTCAGTGTTTGCAGAGATCAACCTGGGATTGGTGTTTGTGTGGTTGTATGTAAATGTTGCCCACCAGGTGTTTGTATAAATGCATGAATGAAGAAATAATGGAAATTGGACAAAGTTATGAATATAAAAGATGCTCAAACTTATCCCCTGAGCTTAGTGCTCACTTCAGATCAAAGTGATTTTGTGTGGATTAAAGTTTGGTGCTTTATGAACTTGTTTGAGTGCATGGCTTTGGTTCTGGTTGAACCAGCAGATCTGGGCTGCAACTAGGGTGAGCCCTGTGATCCTTGCAATATTTAAAGACCTTTTCATATACAAAGTTTGCTGGTTTGAAGTTTAAATTAAAAGATGTAGTTGAATCAACCTTTTAGTGAAATGTTTAAATAAAACATGGTTCCGGGCTGTTTGCGAAGCCGCGATAGTGTGCCCTAGGCTAATTTGGGGTCACTGAAACGCGATGCTCGCGTTAGAAACAATGTTTGAAGTCCCGGAGAAACAAAAATTCATTTGGGCTATGTTAGAGAGGGTTTTTATGGCCCGAAGTTTGCCTCGGGTTCCGTGCTGCTGCAAATTAGTGAGCACGGTGTTCAGCATGAAAAATGTCACCTGCTGGAAGTGACGGTTCGTCAAAATTGTTTTCCAGTTGAAAGAACGAGCAAAAACAGTGCTCAAATGGCACTAAAATGTAATTTCTGAAAACTTTAAGGGTTCAAATGCAAAATAGACAATGTGTACTGGTTAGTAAGGAGGTTAAATGATTCCTAAGCTTTTCGTTGGGAATCCATCGGCTTTCGTTGAGCGGAAATCGGATAATAGTCCGAGAATCGGCAAAATCGTCGATTTAACGGTATCCGGGTGACAATTAAAATAACTAAGAGGGTTTCAAATTGATCTGGGTTTAGGTTAGAGTTAGCGGGACTGAATTGATCCCTGATTGGTGATTTTTGATCCAGGTTGATTCAGTTTGCACCTGGAGTTGAGCATTTAAAGGATTACAGATTAATTGCCTGCGCATTGACAGGTGGGTTATCTTCGGTCCGGGTTTTATCAGTTCGGCCCTCTGGGGTGCGATACTGGTTGGACCCCTGTTGTTGATAGCTTAATCTGATTACTTTGAGCCTGCCTTTCTTTGATTATATTATATCTGCTATCTGCCTGATCTATGCCTGTTATCTGTTCTATTTTGCCTTACATGATTGTCCATAGCACCTCTAGTATTTATACTTTTACTCGGACATTTCATGGTTGATTAGTGAGCCTGTTTGTTCTGCTGATCAAATGATACCTCTCTGAGCACATAGATTTATTTAACTGAGGTTTTACCCCGCTTCGTAGGGTCGCCGGAGTCTGTTCTTGTTTGATAGGACAAAGGCACTGCTCTGCGAGGTTTGGACTTAAATCCAAGCTTCGTAGTGTCGCCTGAGTCTGTTCTTGTTTGATAGGACAAGGGCAATGCTCTTCGAGGTTTGGACTTTTCAAAACAGTTTTCTTAAATATGTGTTTAAGTTTTGTATCATTTGGTTGGTTTGTGTGGTTGAGTTGAGTTTATCTGTGAGCTTCTGTTGAGAGATATTTGCCTTGATCTTGCATATGAGTTGAGATTTATTGAGGAGTGTTCCTGCATAAGTGTTGAGTTTCAGTTGATCTTGTCATTGCATCCCAGTGGGGATTTCCCGGCTTATTGCCGATTACCCGGTCAGTGGACCGTGAGCTTGAGCATTTGCATATGATTCGCCCGCACCGTTGTACTTCACGAATATCAGCGGATTTGCTACCCGTAGCGATGTTCTTTACCGGTAAAGTGGTTAGCTGAGGCAAACCCGTGACCCTAGTTTGGGGAATGTCAACCAGGTGGTGCCAAGAGGGCAGCCTTGCCTGAGGTCTTGTGAAGGCCAATATGGTAGCTTGTGATTGGGTCTTTGCGTTTTCATCTATTTGATGCATGAGTTGTTAAGTTGCTTTATGTGATGCCTCTGATTATAGTTCTATTGTTATCTTGCTGATTGTCCTAACTCCTTGATGTGTTGATTATCCTGATACGTGTTTTAAATATTGCTAAAATTATCTCCTATGCTTGTACCCAGATTATGAGTTTTGCTTTCATTACAGCACCAGTTATATATCTGCTTTACCCTAACCCCTGATCTATTACTATCCTCTAGCATTGTATACCAGTAGGTACGATCTGCTATTTCTCGGCTCGTCGTGCCCACTGGGATACACTCCGGTGTGTCTCACACCCTCGGGTGACTGTTTTTCAGGTCGAGCGGGTGTTGAGACGTCGGGACGAGTTGGTGAGATCACGAGATAGAGCTTGACCCTGGACAGCCGATAAGATCAAGTATTTAATTATTTGTTGTATCAAATGTAATGCAATGTAATTGAGAAGTTGTTGATATTGTAATTTAATCTTGTTTAGTAGATGTACGTAGTTAGTACTCTGGTTGTATGCCAAGTGAGCCGTGCATACATAGAAAAGGGCTCAATCCCCAGTGGGATTGGGACTCTTCTATATATGTGGCGGTCTGTTGCGCCCTGGCTGGTTTTTAAACTCTGATTTCAAAAAAAAAAAAAAAAAAAAAAAAAAAAAATTTAGACGCTGGTTTTTAAACTCGGGGCGTGACATGCTGTCTTTTGCACCCGAGAAACCCTGATTAATAAGTTGCCATGGTTGCTACCCAAGGTGGCCGCATGGCCTATCTCCGGCCATCCGCTGCAACCGCGCGTCGGCGCTCGACCCAGTTGTGCTCTTGGCAGTGCCCGCAGTTGGGAAAAGGCCATGCTTGCCTTAGCTCTGCTCCAGAACTCTTGTTCTGTGAAGTTGCTCATGCATGAGTCCTTGGCCATGGCTGAGCTTCTTCCTGCGGCCAATCTAGCCACTCCGCAACCCTTGGTTAGTGAGCCCTTGTCTTCCCTCAGTCCCAGGAGCTTGATGCTCATTTTATTTTGAAAAAATGACTGAGTGGATTAGAGGTTGTATCATGCTAAGCCCTAGGTTGGTTTAGGTTGATCCTTAAAGTGGTCCAGCAGCAAATTAACTTCGCAATAGTGAGCCCTAACCTCTACTCTATCCCTTGAGCTTGATGCTCACCTCTGTCCAAAGAAGGACAGAAGGAATTGTGAGTTCTTGAGTGCCAAGCCCTAAAATGGTCATTGTTGGCCCTTAAGCTATTCCAGCAGCTTCGCAGCTTCACTGGGGTGAGCCCCTGAGTCCCCTCGACCTACTGAGCATGATGCTCACCCTAATTTTGGGTTTGGTTAAGAGTCGGGATGAAAATTGGCAACCTAGGCCTATGAATGTAATAAGGTTGATCTGAAGTTGTCCTCGGGTCTCGTGTTGCTCCCAAATGGTGAGCACGGTGTTCAGAATATCGAGGCCCCACCTGCTAGTGCCTTGGTTTAATTTAAAAGAACTTCAAAAATTAATTCGAGCGAAAAAGGCTCTAGATTACGTGTAAAAAGTGCGATTTTTTTAAAACCCTAGGGGCCTAGTTGCAATTGCTACCTCACGTACTGTCTTGGGCTGTGTGCCCATGATCTCTAAGCTTTTCGTTAGAGATCCGATGGCTTTCGTTGAGCAAGAGTCGGGTATCGGACCGTAAATCAGTAAAATCGTCGGTTTATCGATAACCCAGCGTCAATCACGCAATTCGAGGAATTGCGGCGATTACGCCTTGTGGTATGATGTTCCCAGCATAGCCCTAGATGACCAGCAACCATGGGTTATTGCCATCAACTCCCGAAAACCAAAAAAAAGTTTTTCGGGGTATTTTAGTAATTACGACATCGGTCTAGCTTAGAGACGCACCCAGCAATATGTATTGCTCGACACGTCTTAAGTGAGCGTCCCCGAGGCTGCCACGTCAAGTTTTGCTGAACTCGGAAATCCGTAGGCCTGTTCGGTTAAAGTTGGCCGATCGGCGGATTTCCGGCGATTTGCGAGAATTGGAAAAGATCCAGGTTTAAGCTTTCGGTGGTAGTGTGAGTATGTGGTTTGGGTATGGGCAAGTCCGTCCCTAATCTGTGTTCCTGATTCAGGTCTCTAGCATTCTGATTCCGGCCCACGAGCCTTTCGGTGGAGTCGTCGGTCCGCCTACACTCAGGTGGGGTTTATCTTCTGTCCGGGCTTTATCTTTTCGGCCCTTTGGGGTACCTTAATTGGTTGGACCCCTGTGTTCAATGATAGCCCAGATTATACCCTGAGCTTTTGTGTTATTTGTTTATTTCTAGCTTATACTCATGCTTTTAGTATACCTGTTGCATATGGACATTTGCCATGCTTGAGTTGGACATTAGGTAGCTTTCAGTTTATTACCTAGTCATTCATCATGCTCTGCTTTTCTCTGGACATATGCCATGTGTATGATTAGTCCATTCACATATTCATATAGCTAGTATATCTTGCATTCAGTACTGCACAGTTCGGGTTAGTGCATCCCTATTGGGATTTTCGGCTTAGTGCCGCCTTTCCGGTCTGTGGACCGTGAGCTTGGAGCATCAGTACTGTTTGTGATCGTCGTGCACCTGCTGTTCACTCTCGTACGCTGTGGGATTGATCCCCCACCTTGCATTCTTTACCGGTAGAGGGTCTGGTTGACCTGTGAGCATCCCCTTTGTCGTACTGCTGGGTACGGGGAGCCCTTCGACTGTGCTGTGGGATATGGGGAAACTCTCGGCTATACCTTTGGTACGAGGAACCCCTCGGCTATAACATTAGCACAGGTTGCTGTCAGTTCTGCCAGGTATTTCCAGTATGGTTGTGTTCTGCTATGATATCATCGCCTGAGGTCCAGCGACCAAAACGGCAGTTCGTGGGTGGATTTGCTATGATATCTTCGCCTGAGGTCCATCGACCAAAACGGCAGCATCGGTTGGGTACATTGGCATTTATTTACATATCTATTTTTGCATGCTTAGTATCATCACTAGATCTTATTCAGCATGCTTAGCCCTGTTTTGCTGTACCCGTATACATGCTTAGCCTTGTTTACAGTTATCTTTTGTTATACCTGCCTTACCTACTGATCTTTTACTATCCGTTAATTAGTATATGCCAGTAGGTACGATTAGCTATTTCTCGGCCCGTCTGCCCACTGGGATACACTTTGCTGTATCTCACACCCACTGGGATGACCATTTTTCACGGACGGTCGGGTGCTGGGATGTCGGGACATTGGTAAGGCTGTGGCGATAGTGCTGACCCTTCTGTCACCAGTTTATGCCGAGGGACGGGAGTTTGCCAGGTATTTTCCGCGAGTTGCCAGGTATGCCGAGGACCGAGAGATCGAGTTCATCATAGACTGGTTCCCGGGACGGCTCTAGTTTCAAAGGCTCCTATAGGATGCCCTCGCGAGTTGAAGGAGAGCGTAAGGCTCAGTTGCAGGACCTGCGGACAAGGGTTTTCATCAGACCCAGCGTATCTCCTTGGGGAGCTCCAGTCCTGTTTGTGAGGAGAAAGACGGTCACTTCGGATGCTTTTATTATCGAGCTCAACAAATTGACGATCAAGAACCGATATCCATTGCCATGGATTGACGATTTATTCGACCAATTGCATGGTTCCCGAGTATTTTCAAAGAGATTCTCTTCAATCGGGATACCACCAGTTGAAGATTAAGCCGGATGATTTCACAAATGGCTTTTAGGACGCGGTATGGGACACTATAAATTCACTGTAATGCCTTTCGGGTTGACTAATGCCCCGGCGACATTCATGGATTTAATGAACCGCGTCTTTCAGCCTTTCCTAGATCGATTGTCATAGTCTTCATTGACGACCATTTTGGTCTATTCCCGAAGTGACGACGAGCACGAGGATCACCTACGATAGGTATTGCAAGTGCTTCGGGAGCGAAGCCTATTCGCGAAGTTGAAGAAATACGAATTTTGGGCTTCGGGAAGTGGAACTTTTGGGGCATGTTGATTTCTGAGGCGGAGGTGTCTGTGACCCCAAGAAAATTGAAGCTGTAAAAGATGGCCATGACCCAACCAAGTCACCGAGGTTCGAAGCTTTATCGGACTTGCGGGGTTATTATAGGCGGTTGTGGAGGGTTCTCCCAAATTACCATTCCACTTAACGACCTTACAAGCAAAATGGGCTAAGTTCGTTGGACCGATGCTTGGATGAAGCTTCCAGTTGCTCAAGGATAAAGTGGCGTCGACTCCATCTCTTGCTTTACCTATCATGGGGAAAGAGTTCGTGGTGTATAGTGATGACTCGGGGAGTGGTTTGGGGTGTGTACTTATGCAGGACGGGAAGGTTATAGCTATGCCTCCCGGCAGTTGAAGAGTTATGAAAGAACTACCCCCCCACGACCTCGAGCTTGCCGCGGTGATATTGCATTGAAGTTATGGCGGCATATCTATAGGGGAGTATTGTGAGATTTACACGGATCACAAAGGCCTCAAGTACTTTTTCACTCAGAAGGAATTGAATCTGAGGCAGCGTCGATGGTTGGAACTCTAAAGGACTATGATGTTAGCATCTTACCACCGGGGAAATCAAATGTGGTGGCCGACGCGTTGAGCAGGAAATCGTAGAGAATCTCGCCATGGCGACAATACCCGTTAATCCGAAATGCGACGATTTGGCTTGGAAGTTGTGGCTCCCGGTGCACCCGCGAAGCTTATGACACTTAGGGTGCAACCACCTTGTTGGAGAGAATCAAGGAAAAGCAAACAACCGATGAAAGGCCTCCAAAAGGTGAGATCTATGTTGAGAGCGGAGATGCGAAGGTTTAGTGTGGATTATGCGGAATATTGAGGTTTCGGGTCGTGTGTGTACCTAATGACGAGGATATCCTGAGATGATTCTTCAAGAAACACACCGATCACCGTATACTATTCACCCCGGCGGCACTAAAATGTACAAGGACTTGAAGGCACGATTCTGGGGCCGGGTATGAAGAAGGATGTTGGGCACTTTGTGGCTAGATGCTTAGTGTGCCAATAGGTCAAGGCCGAGCATATGAGTTCCGACGGGCAAAATTCAAAGTCTACCAATTCCGTTTGGAAGTAGGAGAATATCGCAATAGATTTCATCGTGGGCTTGCTAGATCTCAAGCGGTTCACGACGCGATTTGGATGGTGGTGGATAGGTTGACTAAGGCGGTCACATTCTTACCGGTCCACACCACATGGTCGAGGGACAAGTTGGTGCAGTTGTATATGATGAGATTATGCGCCTTCATGGAATTCTGTTTCTATTGTGTCGGATGAAGACCCCGATTCGTTTCACAGTTCTGGAAGAGCTTCCACGAGGACTCTGGGAACACGCCTGGACCTTCACTACAGCGTATCATCCTCAGAGCGATGGTCAATCTGAGAGGACCAATCAAATCCTAGAAGATATGCTTAGGGGTGTGTTCCTGGATTATGGCTCAGGGTGGCAACGGTATTTACCATGGCAGAGTTCGCTATAATAATAGCTACCAGGCCAGCATTGGGATGGTGCCTTTCGGGCGTTGTATGGCAGGATGTCACGCCCGGGTCGAAACTGTGACCCGGGCTCGCAACAGATCCGCCATATGTACGGAACTGCCGCACAGACGAAGCGGTCTACCCTGCAAGTCGATCTATCGCTAAAACATGTATCAGAGCTGAAACAAGCCTGCCGCGCGGCGCCTGGC
>JAQNDB010004269.1:0-24627 GCA_029204045.2 Tillandsia leiboldiana | reverse complement strand
CTTGAATTTGAAAAAATAAATAAAGAAATGAAATTGATTTGAGTCAAGTTGCAATTGGATCATGAAAAAGCACCCGTAGTCTAAGTGCCCTTTTCTGCAGTGTAATTTGCACAGTTAGTGGCCAGAAATATCGCCTTGCAATCCAAGCCTAAATCTCGAAGATCCGAGACCACGAGTGCGACCGTCATGACGAACTGAGTGAAACCATATTAAGCTTGTCAGATCTGACGGTCGGATCTTCAGAAAATCGACGAAGAAGCGGGCGGGACCCGCGACTTAAGTCGAGGGTACGATGAATAGTAAACCCTAATTTTCGAACCCCGTCTGCGTCAACGTTGAGCCAAATTCACTATCTGGAATTCAAACATAACACTTCAGTAGTCGATTTGAATGGCTCCGAAGTCTGGACGCAATGGCACTGACGGAATTTCCGTTTGACGACCCTAAGTCTCGAAAACGCGCGAAAACTGTATTCCGGGACTGTATTTTATGACCGAGATTTAATCCGGGCAGTTTTTCGAAAATCAAAAATCGCACCTGATAGGTTTCGTCGAGCCGGAGTCATGGCGTAGTCATTTTCCGTTTCGACGAACGGATCGTCTCGAATGCGTGAAATACGGCGAAACAGGGGATATTCCCACTTTAAAACCTATACATGTTGCCTCGAAAAGCGTGCAGAGGGACTTAAATGTTAGATGAGCATTATGAGGACCAGGTTGAAATACCTGGGCTGGGAGGGGGTGTATTGCAATTGTTGCAATGCTTCACGGTTCGGTATTGCAACGTGGCCCCACACTCCCCTTCCGGTTTTTGTAACCGCACAAAACTCCAACCACTTCTTCCCTAATACCCACACCTCGCAACGCACCAGCCTTGCAGTTGGTCGAACAGATCGTCAATCCGCGGAAGTGGATAGCGGTTCTTGATAGTGACTTTGTTTAATTCCCGATAATCAATACAAAGACGTAGGCTGCCGTCTTTCTTCTTTACAAAGAGAACAGGTGCGCCCCAAGGGGACACACTAGGCCGAATAAAGCCCAATGTCGTCAGATCTTCTAATTGTGTTTTAAGCTCCTTTAGTTCTGCGTGAGCCATGCGGTAGGGTGCTCGAGATATAGGGGCTGTGCCGGGAACGAGATCGATACAAATTCGATTTCGCGTTCAGGTGGCATTCCCGAAGCTCAGCAGGGAATACATCGGGAAAACTCCGCACCACCGCAATATCTTCAATTCGCCGAGAATCAGGAAAGGCGTTGACGGCCATGGCAAGATATGCCACTCGCCCTCTCTCCAGGCGACGCACTGGGGTCACCGAGCAGATCCCCAAATATGCCGAAGGCTCGAAGCCAGAATAAACCAACTCCGCCCCCACCAGGCGGATCAAGGGTCAATCTACGAAAGGCGCAGTTGATAGTCACCCGATACTTGGAAAGCCAATTCATCCCCAGAATTACGTCATATTGACGAAGTTTGAGGACGAGAAGAGAGATGGGGAAACTCCGTCCGCCAATATAAACGGGGCATGAGTGGAGCTCTTCGTTATCAGAATGCTATGACCGGGAATTTCTACCCAAAAACTATCTCTATTGTGATGCTTCGCGGATCGGATTGGGCTGTGTTCTAATGCAAAATGAAAAGGTGATAGCCTACGCCTCTCGACAACTGAAGCCCTACGAGCAAAACTACCCGACGCATGATCTCGAGCTTGCTGCGGTGGTCTTTGCTCTCAAGTTATGGAGGCATTATCTCTATGGAGTCCATTGCGAGATTTTCACCGATCATCAAAGCCTCAAATATCTCTTCACACAGAAGGAACTGAACCTAAGACAGCGTCGATGGCTCGAATTGCTCAAGGATTATGATATCACTATCCAATATCATCCTGGTCGGGCTAACGTGGTAGCCGATGCTTTGAGCCGAAAGCATGTAGCGCCAGAGCTACTGATGATCACTGATGAGGACTGCTTGATTTCTGAGTTCCAGCGGCTAGATTTGGAGGTTGTTCATACGGGGTCGACTGCCCGACTTATGGCGATAGTAGTGCAGCCGACCCTACTTGATCGCATAAAGGAGGGACAGCAGTCGGACCCCTCCTTCCAGAAGGTTCGAGAGCTGATATCACTGGGACAGACTGACGATTACCAGCTACACGCCGATGGCTCTATTCGATTCAGGGGCCGTTGGTGTGTCCCAGATGATGGTGAACTAAAGAAGGACATTCTTACAGAGGCGCATCGATCTCTATACACGGTACATCCTGGCGGGACAAAGATGTATCGCGACCTAAAGCAGCATTATTGGTGGTCTGGGATGAAGGCTGATGTGGCGAACCATGTGGCGCAGTGCCTAGTTTGCCAGCAAGTGAAGGCGGAACATCAAAGACCGGCGGGAAAACTGCAACCGCTTCCTGTACCAGTTTGGAAGTGGGAGCAGATCACGATGGACTTCGTCACCGGTCTGCCTCGATCCCAGCGAGGTCACGATGCTATATGGGGTTATTGTGGACCGACTCACCAAGTCGGCTCACTTTCTGCCGATCCACACAACTTGGACCCGTGATCGACTCGCCCAGCTATATATCGACGAGATTGTGCGACTTCATGGCACTCCAGCATCGATTGTTTCTGATAGAGACACCCGCTTTGTGTCTCAGTTCTGGAGAAATGTCCAAGAAGCTATGGGCACGAAACTGAAGTTTAGTACTGCCTTCCACCCCCAGAGTGATGGGCAGTCCGAGCGAGTCATACAGACGTTGGAGGATATGCTACGATCCTGCGTACTGGAGTATGGAGACGGATGGTACCGGTATCTTTCCTTGGTGGAGTTCGCTTACAACAACAGCTACCAGGCAAGTATCGGCATGGCTCCTTATGAGGCACTGTACGGGCGCCGATGTCGGTCCCCCATCTGCTGGGATGACGTCGGTGAGCGCCGTGTTATCGGGCCTGAGTTACTGGAGGACGCAGAGGCCAGAGTGCGGGTAGCAAGGCAGCAGATGCTAACCGCACAGAGCAGACAGAAGAGCTACGCGGACCAACGACGACGAGACTTGGAGTTCCAAGTCGGTGATCATGTCCTGCTGAAGGTTTCGCCAACTCGGGGAATCAAGCGATTTGGGATTCGCAACAAGCTCAACCCCCGATTTGTCGGTCCCTTCGAGATTTTGGAGCGCATTGGTCCTATAGCTTATCGATTGGCTCTTCCTCCCAGCCTTGCCCGGGTGCATAACGTCTTCCACGTTTCCATGCTGAGGAAGTACATCAGAGATCCTTCACACGTGATTAGCCCCACCGCAGTCCAGCTTCGCGAGGATCTGAGCTATGAGGAGACACCTCTGAAGATCCTGGCTCGTGATGAAAAGAAGCTGAGGAACAAATCGATCCCCTACGTCAAAGTACAATGGGAGAACCATGAAGAGCGTGAAGCCACGTGGGAACGCGAGTCCACCATGATGGAGCGTTTTCCTTACTTATTTGGTTCTTAGTTGTATTTAGTTTCAGGGACGAAACTTCCTTTTTGGTGGGAGAGATGTAAGAACTTGAAATTTTGAAAATAAATAAAGAAATGAAATTGATTTGAGTCAAGTTGAAATTGGATCATGAAAAGCACCCGTAGTCTAAGTGCCCCTTTTCTGCAGTGTAATTTGCACAGTTAGTGGGCCAGAAATATCGCCTTTCAATCCAAGCCTAATCTCGAAGATCCGAGACCACGAGTGCGACCGTCATGACGAACTGAGTGAAAACCATATTAAGCTTGTTCAGATCTGACGGTCGGATCTTCCAGAAATCGACGAAGAAGCGGGCGGGACCCGCGACTTAAGTCGAGGGTACGATGAATAGTAAACCCTAATTTTCGAACCCCTCTGCGTCAACGTTGAGCCAATTCACTATCTGGAATTCAACATAACACTTCAGGTAGTCGATTTGAATGGCTCCGACGTTCTGGACGCAATGGCACTGACGGAATTTCCGTTTGACGACCCTAAGTCTCGAAAAACGCGAAAACTGTATTCCGGGACTGTATTTTATGGACCGAGATTTAATCCGGGCAGTTTTTCAAAAATCAAAATCGCTACCTGATAGGTCTCGTCGAGCCGGACGTCATGGCGTAGTCCATTTTCCGTTTCGACGAACGGATCGTCTCGAAATGCGTGAAATACGGCGAAAAAAGGGGATATTCACACTTAAAACCCTATACATGTTGCCTCGAAAAGCGTGCAGAGGGACTTAAATGTTAGATGAGCATGTTATGGAGGACCAGGGTTGAAATACCTGGGCTGGGAGGGGGTGTATTGCAATTGTACAATGCTTCACGGTTCGGTATTGCAACCGTGCCCCACAGCTCCCCTTCCGGTTTTTGTAACCGCACAAACCTCCAACCCACCTTCTTCCCTAACTACCCACACCTCGCAACCGCACCAGCCCTTGCCAAAAAGCCTCTCCCCGTCGCTGGAAACGAGAGAGAAGAAACCTTGTTTTCGGGTGTTGTGGAGGAGGAAGGCTGGAGGGACTCTGGGAGGACCAGACTCGCACCTGAGGCACCTTCTGTGAACCCGCGTCCAAGCCGAGGGAGCTAGCACCCCAGCTCCGCCGAGGGCCGCCGCGGTTAGCATTTTTCTTCTTCGAGTTCTCCGGCGAGGTGAGATGTTGGAAATTTTATTTAAGTTTGGGGTTTTAAGCTCGACCATGGTGCTCCTGACATCAAGGCCATTGTTCGGTTGCAGTCCGAGCCCTCGCCGCCGTCCCCGTTGCCGGCAAAGCTTTAGTTCACCGGAAATTATCGTTTTCCGACGAACTCGGTTTTCGATTTTTACAACCGTTGAACCTCGGATCAGAACCGTTGATCCTCTTCTTCTTGGTGACTGCTCACTACCCACGAAGTTTCAGGAAGATCGGGTGAGTGGTTAAGCCGCGCGAAGAAGCCCTAGTTTCGGGTTTTCTTGCTTTCAACCGAGCTCCACCGTCCGGCGCCGCCGTGCATCCCCGTCGCCGGCCACCACTGCAGGAAGCTTCCTGGTACCAAGGGGAGTACTTTGGTCCAAGTTGCGCCGGCCCGGTGGGACCTCGCCGGAATCCGCCATTAGAGGCCTCGAAGCTTGACCGAGCTCCTCCGGCGCCGCCTTGCCGGAGCTCCTCAGCCACCGGGAACCCCTCAGGTAAGCTCCTGTGGTCTGTAGGAGTCTCCCCATCGACTTGCATGGCTCTCCTAACGTCGGGTTTCTCGTCACTGTAGTTGCACCCGAACCACCTTCGAGCTCGGCTTCCGGTGATCCCCGGCGCTCCGGGACTCCGGCGACCATCCAGGTAAGGCCTATATACCACGTTTAAGCTTCCCACGATTTTATTTTGGGACAAAAGGCCCCCTGTAACTAAACCTAAATCCTTGCACCCGAAATGCCAATGTTAGGCTTATCTCCGGCCGCCGCCGCCTCCGGCCGCCGGCACCTGACCCGACCTGACCAGAACACTCTCTGGGATCAAGAACTAGCCTGTGCTCACCTCGGATTGCAGATTGACCGAGGGTTTGTGAAGATAGCCAAGCCCGAGCCAAGGCTTGGAGATCCATCGTGCTCCGGCGACCCTCCGGCCGGTTTCCGGCGCGCCTCAGGTGAGCCCCCTACTCCTCTGTCATGACAGTACTTCATGCTCAAGTTAGGTTGCATCTAGACTAAATGTATGTTAGAGTTTAGTAAAGTTGTAAATTAACATACATCCATTATGGGCCAATTTAGTAATGGGCTTGGTCTCGGCCCATTTCTTGTGAGCACGGCCTGGGTCTCGTCGTAACGGACGCGCTGAAACTTACGGCGTCAATTTTGGACCCCCGGATTGCGAGAACGGGGCAAAACACTGCGTCCAAAATCGCGAGTTAAAAGGCTAACTTTGCCCTGGGGTTTCGCGCTGACCCAAGGCAGCGAGCACGGGTTTCCTCGCATCAAATGTGACTCGCTGGCACTTACGGAATCAGATTTGGATTCCCGGATCTTTAGAACAAGCTAAAACAGTAATAACGAAATGATATTATGCAAATTTTGATACCTGTTGGACTTAAATGCAAAACGGTCACCCTAGCTGACCTTAGACAGCACCTACGCACTACCTGGCCATTTTATTGGGTTTCCGATGGTCCTCGTTGACCAGGAACCAGTTGTCGACCGACGAAATGACCGATTTGACCCGTTTAAACTTTCCGTAGTATAACGTCGACGGGAAAGGGTTGTGTGAGTCTATTACTGATTATAGCTCTTTATACAGGGCCCAGTTGTTCGACGCCAGCCCCCAGTTGTTGATCGGGAGTTCGGGGACTCTGCCTTCATCCAGGTGGGTTAACTTCGGCCCGGGTTGATCTATTCGACCCTCTGGTTGCTTTAGTCCAGTCGGACACTTGTTCTTGGCTTGCCCTGCTGATTTTACCTATATGACATATATTGATCTCTTTTGACATAGCATGATCCCTCTGATTGACATTGACCTGACTAGATCTGTGATTGAGATTTATTGTCACTATCAGCCGATTATCATTTATATACTCCCTGATTAGTCCTGACTGATTCTGACTGATTGATATATAGATATGCATGACTGATTGATCCTGATTGATAGATATTACTCTATATGCATGATTGATTGATTCCGATGGATAGATATAGACAGTTGATTCCCTGTTGGGATTTCGGCATGAGCCGATTACTCGGTCACTAGACCGTGAGATTGATCATGATGACTTGCCATGCACTGCTGTACTTCACGAACCTGGCCGGGGTCGCTCCCCGTGGAGCTGGTTCTTTACCGGTAGAGTGGTCTGGTGATAGACCCGTGAGCCCTAGACAGGGGTATGTTAGCGGATCGGGTGCGGATCAGTGGCTTTTGCCTGAGGTCCTCTGAGACCAATATTGGCGTATGATTGGATACTTGAGTTTCCACCATTGACGCATGGTTCACTTGTACTATTGTTCAGTTATTTCCAGCACTATTATCTGTAGACATGCCTGTATCTCTAGTAGTTCTTTATGCATGATCCTTGTGGTTGACATTTGATTCTAGCATGCTTATTCTGCAGTATTTCTTGATCGTCATTTTTGATGCTTACCTGCTATTGTGATTCTGATTATTAGTAGATCATATCTGTTTACTCAGCTTTACCATTTTGATTATTACTATCCGCAGATTTTAGTACCCAGTAGGTACGATTAGCTGATTCTCGGCTCGTCGTGCCCACTGGGATGCACTCCGGTGTATCTCACACCCTCGGGTGATTGTTGTAGGTCCGTCGGGTGGCGAGATGTCGGGACGATCCTGTGAGCCGATTACGATAGAGCTGTCCCCATGAGCATGATGTGTCGATGATCTTGCAGACATTTACTTTCAGCATTTCTTTCAGCTTTTGATTTAGACATTTGAAAATTATGATGTAATAACTTAATATGATTATCCATGCTGAGTAGATTAGATTAGATACTGACATAATTGTTGATCTCTGATGATGACTTTTCCCCGTGCATGTATAGGGGAGTCTCTGTCCTCGGGACAGAGAGTCTTCTATACGTGTGGCGGTCTGTTGCGCCCAGTTTGCAAACTCTGATTTTTTTTTAAAAAAAAAAATTTTACCGGATTTTTAAAACTCGGGGCGTGACAATGCCTTAAATAGTTCAGCCTATAGATTTTTGGACATTGAAAATAATGTGATTTTTGAATCAGGAGATACTATTTTTCATAAAGATAAGTTTTCTTTAAAATCGAAAAATAGTGAAGGCCAAGAATTTAAAAGTGTTTCGAACAAACCAAATTCTTCAAACTCTCTTTCGCAAAATCAAGAATAATATGTTTTTGAACCTAGAAAGAGTAAAAGAAATAGAATAGAAAAGGATTTTGGTCCTGATTATGTTGTTCTTATTATTGAAGAAAACTCGTTTTCTTTACAAAAAGTTATATCTTCAAATGATGTCATTTTCTGGAAAGAGACTGTAACTGATGAGATAGAATCTCTAATTTCTAATAAAACTTGGAAATTAGTGGATTTACCTCCATGCTGTACAACAATTGGTTGTAAATGGGTCCTCAGAAAGAAATTGAAACCGGATGGAAGTGTAGATAAGTATAAAGCGAGACTTGTCGCAAAACGTTATAAACAAAAAGAGGATCTAGACTTCTTTGATACCTTTTCTCCGGTTACTAGAGTGACATCCATCAGAGTTCTCATTACTATTGCAGCAATATATGATTTACAAATTTATTAGAAGGATGTAAAAAACGCCTTTCTAAATGGTGACCTAGATGAGGAAATTTATATGGACCAACCTGAGGAGTTCATAGAGCCTGGGCAAGAAAATAAAGTGTGCAAGCTAAATAAATCACTTTATGGCTTAAAGCAGGCACCCAGACAGTGGCATGAAAAAATTGATTCTTGCATGATTGAGAATGGCTTTAAATCAAACGAGTGTGATAAGTGCATGTACTATAAAACTTTTGAAAAGTTGCATGTAATTGTTAGCCTTTATGTGGATGATTTACTAATTTTTGACTCTAACTTAAATGTTATTGTTGAGACAAAAATTATGCTAAATCATTATTTGAAATGAAAGATCTTGGTGGGGCTAACTTTATTTTGGATATGAAAATTACCAAAACACCAGATGGTATTTTTCTTAATCAGTCGTATTATGTTGAGAAAATTTTATAAAAATACAACTTTCTTAATAGCAAGCATGTGACTACACCTTTTGATTCGAGTGTTCACTTATTTTCCGTTAAAAGTGAAAATGAAATTATAAATCAAAATGAATATGCTAATATGATTGGAAGCTTGCGGTTTGCGACTGATTGCACTAGACCTGATATTGCATATGCAGTAGGGATACTTAGTAGATTTATAAGCAAGCCGGGTACAGAGTATTGGCATGCCATGGAACGTGTGATGAGATATCTCATTGGTACCAAAACTTATGGCTTGTTTTATGGGAAGTATCCTGCTGTGATTGAGGGTTATAGTGATGCTGATTGGAATACCATATCAGGTGATTCTATCTCTACCACTGGTTATATTTTTACTTTAGCAGGTGGTGTTATATGTTGGAAATCTTAAAAGCAAACTATCATTGCTAATTCAACCATGGAAGCCGAGCTTATTACTTTAGCTTCAACTAGCGAGGAAGCTAATTGGTTGAGAGACTTATTATCTGAGATTCCATTTCTGGAGAAACCAGTTCCATCTGTGTTGATACACTGTGATAGCACTGCTGCTATTGGTAGAGTAAGAAACTGTTATTATAACGGTAAATCCAGATCCGTGAGAAGAAAACACAGTACTGTGAGATCATATATGAACAATGGTATTACCAATGTAGATTATATTAAATCTACTGATGATCTAGCAGATCCGTTAACCAAGGCCTTGGGAAGAGAAAGTGTCACGCCCCGGGGCGATACTGCGCCCCGGCTCGCCAACAGATCCGCCGCCCGTACGGGAAGCCCCGTATAGGCGTAGCGACTAACCTGCAAAGAAACATCTACACTAGCAGATATCAGAGCTGAAAGAGAAAAGCTGGAATAAAATACATAAAGTAAAACTACAACTCTCAAATATACAGACCAACCTCACCAGAATACAGGAGTCTCTCATAAAAGCAGGAAAGGAAGGTACAACTCAAAACCTCACTACAAAAGTCACTCGACATAACACACACCAAAATGGAACTGGGGTACATCTACTCACACACTGAAGACGACAGGAGGGGATTTATCTCGCGACGCCCTTACCTCGGTCAGAAGGAGCTGGATCAGCAACAGGAGCTGCAGGAACCGGAGCAGAAGTCCCTGGGGAGAAAACACCACGACGGGTGTGAGAACTACATCCCACAGTAGTTCTCAGTGGGTGCCGCCAACAAGCCCGACGGTCTGCCCACCAAGTCTACCAGAGGCAAAAGTAACATATGCAGTGCTATAAGGAAAGCTGGGAAAGGTAACTCTACAGCTACTATGCCTCTATCTAGATGCTCAACAGTGGAACAGAAAGAACATAATGCCACAACTAACTCTCCTCCCTGATCACCCAATCAAAACTGACTGCCACATCGGGTCCAGTCAAACCTGCGCCAACCTACTGCCGTTACGTCCCGGAGGAGCGGACTTACGTAGGGCGTCCGTGGCTGCCAACGAAAGCACAGCCAGAGGGACCACTGCAACAACAAGTCGCTAAAGAACATCTCAAACTCACACCGGTACACAACCCGGTCTCGCCTACTCCGGAGTGGCCCTCGAGGGGAGCGACCCGCTCGAGTCAAAGTAACCCATAAGTATCACTGTAAAGTATCACTGTAAAGCTCTGATGTGGCTCATGCAGGCTATGATTCAATCCTCGATCAATAAGATCGACCACCAAACAAATCACTGACTCACCCACTGGCTGGAATCTACACAGCTGAAACTCACTGTCTCTCTGACAGTTTCCAAGAACCCAGATCTACTATCACTATCACTCTCCCAAAGAAATCAAATCTAAAGACTGCTATCAACTCCACTCGGTCCCCAGACACGAGTGCAAAAGCATCCCACAACCACCCGACCTCTCGGCCCACAACTCGGGCAAGGAAAAGCTAAGTCCAAAGTGAAATGAAGTATCGTGATGTGGAATGTCTAGAGCAATAAAAACCTAGCCCAAGTTGGAGTTTTTCTACAGACTGGCTGAACATGATACATATGACAGGGGTGCTAGGTCAAATTCCAAGATTTCATTACTTAACATAGTGCAGGAATCAAAAGATTCAACAACTGATATACAAGATACAACATACAGTTTTACACATGCTAATACTCCAATTTCTAACATGCATGACCCTACACACATAGAATTAGTACACAGTCCAGAGTTCTTGGAAGCAAGGTCACCCACCTGAAAGTGCTAACTGTCCGAAATCGCACAGCTGAGAAAGCCCACAACTGTCAAATCACAAATCCCACCAAGCCAACATCACGGTAGAAGTGCTCACAAACTCCTGGGTACAAACATACACCAAAATTACACTTTAAACCACACAAATTCCAAAATCCCAAAATCTGTGGTGAACAGTCCCATTCACACGAAATTTTCACCTGAAAAACTTCCTCCAAAAATTCCAATAAAAATATGACGGCGATCCTCGCGAAGAGTAGATGTCGATAGAGTCCTGAAACGTCGAATTCCGATGTCCGGATGAGGAGATAAAAATCCGACAAGTAGGTGCTGTCCAAATCAACCAACAGTCGCAAAGGGGGTTAAAAATGTACCCAGAACCCCAAGAAAAGCTCGGATCCAGAAAAAGTGTCCAACACGAAAAATGTAGATTTACCTCTTACGAAACCGTCACCGCAGAAATCGTCCAAAAATAATGTCGGGGTAGCCCGGTAGACCTCCCAGACTAAACTGCGACGAAAATGGGCCTCCAACAGTAGATCGTCGCTCCGCACCCCGATGTAGAAGTCGCCGTCGTCGCGGCCTCCAAAAATTCTGAACCTTTGCCAAAAGATGCACAAGAGGGAGAGGAAGAAAATTGGTGAAGGGCTCAATGGCAAAAGCTCCCGGGAAAAGCCTCTAAAGTGAGCCCTAAGGGGCCTATTTATAGGCCTCACCCGAAATCAGCCCAAAAAGACAAGTCAATGGGCTTTCGGGCCCAACTTTCGGGCGCCCGGCACTTTCGGGCGGCTACAGTGTTGGGCCGGCCCAACACTGTTCACGCCCGAATCCACCAGGTGCCGCCACGTGGCCCGCCGAACAGCAAACAGCTGTTCGGCCCACCCGCGGGCTGCCACGTGGCCCGCCCCCGCACAGTGAGGCGGTTGGCGCCCGCCAATCAGCGGGCGACACGTGTCCTCCCCGGTTGACCCGCTGACCGGTCGGCGGCCGCGCCGGGCGCGCGGCATGGCCCCGACGTGGGCACGCGCCCCGAGGCACCGACCCCGACTCCGTGCGCCGCGCACGGTGCGCCCGCGAACCAGAGGGCGACACGTGTCCCCTACACCCGGTCCACGCATTCAACTGGAATTCTGTGGACCGCGCCGCATGCACCGACCAACCGGAGGCTGCCACGTAGCCCCGCATTGGTCCATGCACCGCCGCGCTCACCCGGTAGACCGCGCGCCTTGCGCCCGCCAATCAGGCGGTGCCACGTGTCCATGCGCCGGGTCTGTGCACCCCGCCGCGCAGCTCTGTGGACCGCGCATCCTGAACCGGCCAATGACAGGCCGCCACGTGGCATCCCGGCGGTCTACGGCCCCTCCCATGCACCAATTTCCACTGAAAACTTCCGGGAGTCCTTTTTGGGCATCCGGGCTCAGAAATAAACAAGCAAATAGCCGTTTTCAAGCGTTTTTCCGTACTGAATCCATTTCCAACCTCTGTTGGGCCTAATTCTTTTCCGAAATTTCGGCAAACTCAGCCGAAGGCCTACACAGCTAATAATAACACACAGGGTCCATCTGTGGCATCCCATTGACGCACCATGGGCCAGATACACCAACGCTAGGTGCTCTAACAGTGGATTCATCGAAAGAACGCTGCATGGGAATTTGGACCACTACATCCTCCCCCACTAAAAGGAAGTTTCGTCCCCGAAACGAAGTAAGGTAGAACAGACGTACCTCAACCAGTAGTCTCGAACAGGAAAGGGTATGCAGATCTCATCTCTGTCTCTAGCTCCCAAGTAGCCTCTCGCTCATCGTGATTGCTCCATAAGATCTTCACATACGGAATGGTCCGGTTGCGCAATTCCCTCACCTCACGAGCAAGAATCCGCAACGGCCGCTCCTCGTAAACCAGGTCCTCACCGATCTCCAAGGGAGTGAAGTCAACCACATGCGACGGATCAAAGACATATCTCCTCAGGGCTGAGACATGAAAAACATCGTGTACACCGGCCAAACGTGGAGGAAGAGCAACTCTATAAGCCACAGGGCCTACCTTCTCAAGTACCTCAAAGGGTCCAACAAAACGGGGACTAAGCTTCCCACGCACTCCAAATCTCCGGACCCCTTTCGAAGGCGAGACCTTTAAGAATACATGGTCACCAATCTGAAACTCCAGGTCTCGCCGTCGAGTATCTGCATAGCTCCTCTGACGACTCTGGGCTACCTCAAGGTGTCGACGAACAACTCTGACCTTCTCCTCAGCCTCCAAAAGAAGATCTGGTCCCAAAGTCTTCCTCTCACCCACGTCACTCCAATACAAGGGTGACCGACACTTGCGTCCATACAACGCCTCAAACGGAGCCATCTGGATGCTCGCCTGATAGCTGTTGTTGTACGCAAACTCAACCAAAGATAAGTGTCGGTACCACCCCCCTCCAAAATCTATAACGCACGCTCTCAGCATATCCTCAAGGGTCTGTATAGTGCGCTCAGACTGGCCATCAGTCTGTGGGTGGAATGCAGTGCTGAATCTGAGCTGGGTCCCCAAAGCTGACTGTAAACTCCCCCAGAATCGTGACACAAACCTCGGATCCCGATCTGAAACAATCGACGCGGGTATCCCGTGTAGCCTCACTATCTCGTCCAAATACAACTGTGTCAGACGCTCCAAAGACCAAGTCATCTGAACAGGCAAGAAATGTGCAGACTTGGTGAGTCTATCAACAATAACCCAAATCGCGTCGGCTCCACTCTGCGCTCTCGGCAGCCCTGTAACAAAGTCCATGGTGATGTGGTCCCATTTCCACTCGGGAATTGGAAGACTTTGCAACTTGCCAGCAGGAACCCGGTGCTCTGCTTTCACTTGCTGGCAAGTTAAACAGTGAGCCACGAATCTTCCAACGTCCCGCTTCATTCCGGACCACCAAAAATGTGCCTTGAGGTCCTTATACATCTTAGTACCACCAGGATGAATGGTATAAGGTGTATAATGAGCCTCACCCAAAATCTGGTCTCTGATCTCTGAATCCGAAGGCACACACACTCGGTCCCTGTACCGAAGTACTCCCGAGCTATCCACTGTAAAATCCCCTATAAGATCTGCCTGAATCTGTGACCTAACCCTCTCCAAGTGGGGGTCCTCACTCTGCGTCTCCCTAATCCTGTCCAACAGAGTGGGCTGCAAGACCATAGACATCAGTCTAGCAGAGACCCCAGGGGATACAACCTCAATCTGGAGTCGCCTCAACTGCTCAATCAACGGGGCCTGCTGCGTGACCAACATGCTCAAGCTCTGCACTGACCTCCGACTCAAAGCATCTGCTACCACATTGGCCTTGCCGGGATGATAGAGGATACTCACATCGTAATCCTTCAGTAACTCCAACCACCGGCGTTGCCTCAGGTTCAGCTCCTTTTGAGTAAACAGATACTTTAAGCTCTTATGATCCGTGTAGATCTCACAATGCTCACCGTAGAGGTAATGCCGCCACAGCTTCAATGCGAACACCACAGCTGCCAGCTCTAAATCATGAGTAGGGTAATTCTTCTCATAATCCTTTAGTTGCCGTGAAGCATAAGCAATTACCCTCCCATGCTGCATCAAGACACAACCCAAACCGCTGTGCGAGGCGTCACTGTAAATCACGTAGCCATCACCCATCACTGGCAGTGTAAGAACTGGTGCTGAAATCAGTCTCCTCTTCAGTTCCTCAAAACTTCGCTGACACTGCTCAGTCCAAATGAACCTCATCCCCTTCCTAGTCAAACAGGTCAGGGGAGCAGAGAGCTTCGCAAAGCCCTCTACAAACCGACGGTAGTAGCCTGCCAAGCCCAGAAAGCTCCGGACTTCCGTCACCGTCGTCGGTCTCGGCCAATCCCGAACTGTATCAATCTTCGTCGGGTCAACTGCTACTCCTGCGGCTGATACCAAGTGGCCCAAGAATGCAACCTCCCGAAGCCAAAACTCGCACTTCTTAAGCTTGGCATACAGCTTCTTCTCACGTAGAAGCTGCAGCACTATCCTCAAGTGCTCCTCATGATCCACATCGCTCCGGGAGTAAATCAAGATGTCATCAATGAACACAACCACAAACAAGTCTAAGTACGGCTGAAATACCCGGTTCATCAAATCCATGAATGCAGCTGGGGCATTAGTCAAACCAAACGGCATAACCGTAAACTCATAATGCCCATACCGGGATCGAAAAGCCGTCTTAGGGATGTCCTCGGCCCTCACCCTCAACTGGTGGTAACCTGACTGAAGATCAATCTTCGAAAACACTGTGGCTCCCTGCAACTGATCAAATAAATCATCTATCCGTGGAAGAGGGTACTTGTTCCGGATGGTCACTTTATTCAACTCCCGATAATCCACACACAAACGAAGCGACCCATCCTTTTTCTTCACAAATAAAACCGGCGCTCCCCACGGAGAAACACTAGGCCTGACAAAGCCCCTATCCATAAGATCCTGAAGCTGGGCCTTCAACTCCCTCAACTCGGCAGGTGCCATCCTATACGGCGCCTTCGAGATTGGTGCGGTTCCCGGTACCACATCAATCACAAACTCCACCTCCCTCTCCGGCGGCATCGTCGTCAACTCAGGGGGAAACACATCTGGGAACTCGCGGACAACAGGAATATCCTCGAGTCCCAGTGCCGCCGTAGGCACCTCCACAATCGTCGCTAAGAAAGCGGTGCAGCCCCTACTAATCATCCGCCTAGCCCTCGCCGAAGAAACAGTCATCGCAAAGAAGGTGCTCTGGCAGCCTCTGAAGACAAACTCCTCCTGTCCAGGCTCGCGGAGGGTCACCGTCCTCTCTCTGCAGTCTATAACAGCATAGTACCTCGACAACCAATCCATACCTAGCACGACGTCGAAATCCTGGAGCTGCCGCAAGACAAGCAAGTCTGCCGGCAAAATCCAGGATCCCAACTGCACAGGGCAATCCCTACAATACTCCTCGACATGCAAGACATGATCTGGTATCTGAACCTCTAATGCATGCGATAAAGAAACTACCTCTATACCATGAAGGGATGCAAATGCTCTACTGATAAAAGAATGCGATGCACCGGTATCAAAGAGAGTACGAGTACGAACTGCAGAAATCAAAATAATACCTGCGACGACATGCTCTGCTGCTGTAGCATCCTCTACCTGAGCGGCATAGACTCGACCGCTCGGCGCCGGGGGATGTCGCTCTGCCTGTCGCGAGGACGATGGAGCAAAATCTGGCCTACCGGAGGTCGCCGAAGGTCCTGCTGACTGACGAGGAACGAAGGATGCAGAAGCTGATGAAGGAGCTGGGTAACCTGCCCTGGGGCACGCCCTCGCGAAGTGACCGGTCTGCCCGCAACGGAAGCAGCGGTCCCGACCCTGCGGGCACTGGGCTGGTGAGTGCGGTCCTCCACAGATGATACAACGGCCGAGGCGCGGCTGCCGCGAAGTCTGCTGCTGCTGCGAAGACTGCTGCTGCTGTGAAGACTGCTGCTGTCGAGGTGGTCGACGCTGCTGCTGCTGCTGCTGGAACTGACGAGATCCCCCAGATCTCTGCCGCCCCTGATACCCCCGTCCCTGAGAGTGGAAACGGGGTGGTCTCGGGGGTCCCTGTCTACTCGACTGCCCCTCCTCAAACTGCGCGGGGCGCTTCGCCCCAGGAATCACAACGGGGGCTGGAGTCACCTCTGCCATCACGGCCTCACCACCCTCCACATAAAGTGCCTGCTCCATCGAGGCCTCTAAAGTCTGTAATCTGAGGGAGCGGACCAACTGATAAATGTCCCGACGCAACCCTCTCTCGAACATGTAGATCCGGTGGGTCTCATCTCTGGCCACGTGGGGCATACTAGCCAACAGCCGATTGAAATCGGCTATGTACGCGTGTACGGGCCTATCTCCCTGGCGGAGATTCCTCAGCTGCTCCTCCAAACTCTGTCGAACACTCTCGGGAAAGAAGGCCCCAAGAAGCATACCGCGAAACTCTGCCCAAGAGATAACCTGGGTCCCAGGCGGACCTGCGGGTCGCACACGCCGCCACCATGCCTCGGCGTTGCTCTCCAGAAAATGAGTAGCCAACAGAACTCGAAACCTCTCATCAATAAAAAGGCTCTCGAAATGGCGCTCCATAGCTGTAACCCAAGACTCAGCCGCCCACGGCTCAGCACTCATGCCCGAAAAGCGGGGTGGATCGAACTTGCGAAACCTCAACAAAAGACCCACCAAAACCTGCTGCTCTGCCAAAGTCAAAGATCCCGTCGTCCCAGACGGTGGCCTACTGGAAACAGGCTCAGCCGGAACTGCTGGTGCAGGCTGCACAACCGGGGGTGCCACAACAGGGGAAGAAGGCACCGGTGAACTCTCAGGGGGTACCACCGCCGGCTGCGCTCTCTGCTCCAACAAAAGCGTCAACCGACTCACAGCCTCCTCCTGGCGTCGAGACGCCTCAGCCAACTGTGCCACCTGGGCACGGAGCTCCAAAACCTCGCTCTGCTGTCCCTGCTCCGAGTCCTCCTGCTCGGGCTCAGAGGACGAAGGCTGCGAACGCGTCACCATCGAGCGTCGAGGAGGCATCCCCACCTGAGGGACAAGGCAAACAATCAGAACCCAAATCATCTCTCGACCCAATCTAGCGAAAGTCAGAGGGCATGTCCCCCTTCCCGAAGTACTATGTTGTCTGCAGCCAACATAGTTGCCACCGAAGGAAGACATGTCGATCGCTCACCCCGAACCACTCGGGAGAGTTAGTGTGATGATCCGGACTCCCGCAGGAACTGTGCAACATTAAACAGTGACTGTAGGGAGCTTATTCGGTGAAGCAGAGCTTGTAGAATCAAAATTGGACATTTAATTTAGACTCTGCGCGAAAATCGGAGCAAATGGAATTTTCCGGGAGCTTTCGGCAAAATTTCGGATGAGAATTTGGCGAAATGGACGTCGTATTTGGACTCAGCGCGCGAAAACGATCGAAACGGTATATTTACTTTATTTTTTCGGCACAAAATTACTGTTCACGCCGGAACAGTAACTCCGGCCGCCGGAATTACTGTTCCGGCGACCGGCAAGCGGCGGCGGGCGGCGGCGCACGGCGGCGGGCGGCGGCGCAGCGGCGGCACAGCGGCAGAGGGCGGCGGCGCAGGCGCGGGCGGGGGGCTCGGGTGCGCGGTCCATGGGCCTGGCGTGCACCGGGTGCACCGAAGACTCCTTCTGCCACGTGGCAGCTTCCCATTGGCCGGCCGACTTCTAGAAGCACGTGGGAAGGTGACACGTGGCGCTCCCCTATTGGCCGACATCTTCCGGAAGACCCGGAGCGCGGACCGGCCACGTGCACCACGTGGCCACGTGGCGATTTTTCATTGGGCCTACACAGGCTGTTTGCTGTTTTGTGGACACGTGGCGCTTTCTGGTTGGCCCATTTCGGTGTTTCCTGTTCGGATCCGGATCCCGTGTGGGAATATTCCCTTTGGCCCACTATATAAGAGGTCCCCCACCCCCCTCTCTTTGCACCTCGGTTTTCGAGCCTTTAGAGAGAGAACCAGAGAAAGTGCCCTCCACGAAAATCCTTCCTCTCTCTCTCCTCTCTCTCTCCTCAGAATTTTAGAATTTTTGGAGTTACAGTTAGTGAGTTATCTGCGACGCGGCGCACTGCGACGGTTTTCTTTTTCGGCCCATTTCCCGTCGCAGTTCCGTCGAAAATTCCCTGTGGGCTAACCAGGAGGAATTTTTGGACGATTTTCGCGACAGCGCGTTCCTAAGAGGTAAGGCTTCGATTTCCGTGTTGATCATTTTGCTCCATTTCGTACTTTTGGCACGTTTCCCGAGGTCTCTTTGACCCCCCTTTTTGCTGTGGAAATTTCTGGACAGCGTCAACTTCTCCGATTTTATCTTGGCGTAGGAGCATCAGATCGAGACGTTTAAAGAGTCGATTTTGATCTACTCTTCGCGAGGAACGCAACCGTAATTTTTCTGGATTTTTCTGAGCACTATACAGAGGTGAAAAACTCCTCTCTTTTCGTGCCATTTGAAAAACAGCAAAAGCTGTATTTTTATGAATACTATAGTTACACCCTGTGCAATGTGTGTTGCTGTAGGGCACCGTTTTCGGCATACAGCAGTTCTAGGGGACTGTGGACAACCAGGAGACTACCTGAGGTGTAATTTGAGCTGTTCGAGGTGGGCGGTTGTTGCTTACCTCATTTTTGACAAGCTCACTGGGATTACTGGAACTCCCCTAAAAATTTAATATGACAATTGATGAGAACAATTGGGACAAACTAAATTGATGAGAACTATTGGGACTACTAACAGGACTACTAACAGGACTACTAACAGGACTACTAACAGGACAATTGATGAGAACCGCTGGGACAAACTCTCCTAAAATTTAATATAATTCCACAGATGATATGATGACTTATATTGGGACACTGTGATTGAGACAAAGGCTATAATCTCGCATGCAAATGACTTGTATTCAGTAAATCAATCTTTTTAAATCTTTGACACTATTTTACAACTTTTAAAATAAAGACAGTTGCATGCATGCCCGGACATCAGGTAGGGCCACTATTTATTGCTACACTATCATATTAAGACTTGACATGTTTTATTACTCTCTTTTGCTTTCAGTTGCTTGTCGCTCGAGTATGAGCAGAGGTTTGGGATAGTATAGCCAAGGTTATGTTAGATTATAAACTTGTGGGGTGTTGCGGTGACCGCGGACTGTAGGCGGTCGGCCGGGTATTTATCCTTGCATCAGAATGGGGTTGAGTCTGGTCTATTTTTGGCATCAGCAGGGGATCGGGCTTTTCTCTAGTGGATGGTTTTTCCCACTTATTGAGTACTATAGCATCAGATCAGGGTTTCTTAGTGGATGGCTTTTCCCACTTTGATCATAGTCATGATCCAGTCCTGCTGTTTACGACACTTATGATACTTATTACTGAGGTACTTTTACTCGTGTGGGTCGCTCCCCTCGAGTGCCACTCCGGAGTGTGTTACAGGCAGGCTTGAGTCCTTGAGACTCTCATTCCCTATCGGTGTTATGCATTGGCCAGCATACCCGATTTGGGCAGGCAAGGCGCAGCAGGCAGTACCAGTTTTACTGGTGGCATAAGATTGGGTTTATTCAGGCAGGCATGTTAGATACTGATGCATACATACAGTCATTCCTTTTGGCACTGCATTTAGAGGCATGCTAGTGGTGGTTTCCCCTTTATTCAGCAGTTCTGCTTACAGCTTTACCACTTTTTCCTTTCTGGCCTCTAGTAATCCTAGTGGGTGCATCAGAGTTGAGGTTTTGCCCACTAGGGGAGGCTACTGGTTTATCTGGTAGTTCTCACCCCCATTATTCTTTTCTGTTTCTTTCTTCTTCTTTATTTTGCAGAGTCGTCTGCGGGAGCTGCTAGGCTATCAGCGGCTGATAAAGGTAAGGGGATCGCTGAGTAGATAGATCTCCTGGGAGACTGAGAGCTGTAGATAGACGTTGTACCCTTCACTCAGACTATGATATTCTCCTTTTATTTTGAGTCTGGCTTTCGCCGGCTGGTTGTATTATTTTGGTGAGCTGGGAGATTATTGTGCATATTACAGTTTATTTTTAGTTCCAGTATGAGATACTATGTGATTCTTCTATTTCAGCTCTGTATTATGCTCCTTTATTGTTCATATTATATCGGAGCAGGTTACCAGCGCTTCGTGTACTCGGGAAATCCCATGTACACGGCGGATCTGTTGGCGAGCCCGGGTTCCGGGGCGTGACAGTTAGAAATCCAATCAGGACTCTCGCTAAAATCACGGCTCTCACGCGAGTCATCCTAGGGTCCAACCACAAGCCTAGGGTTCCTAAGTCCTCCAAAACCTACATCCTAGGCTCTGATACCACTCTAATCTGTCACGCCCCGGGGCGATACTGCGCCCCGGCTCGCCAACAGATCCGCCGCCCGTACGGAAGCCCCGTATAGGCGTAGCGACTAACCTGCAAAGAAACATCAACACTAGCAGATATCAGAGCTGAAAGAGAAAAGCTGGGAATAAAATACATAAAGTAAAACTACAACTCTCAAATATACAGACCAACCTCACCAGAATACAGGAGTCTCTCATAAAAGCAGGAAAGGAAGGTACAACTCAAAACCTCACTACAAAAGTCACTCGACATAACACACACCAAAATGGACTGGGTACATCTACTCACACACTGAAGACGACAGGAGGGGATCTATCTCGCGACGCCCTTACCTCGGTCAGAAGGAGCTGGATCAGCAACAGGAGCTGCAGGAACCGGGAGCAGAAGTCCCTGGGGAGGAAAACACCACGACGGGTGTGAGAACTACATCCCACAGTAGTTCTCAGTGGGTGCCGCCAACAAGCCCGACGGTCTGCCCACCAAGTCTACCAGAGGCAAAAAGTAACATATGCAGTGCTATAAGGAAAGCTGGGAAAGGTAACTCTACAGCTACTATGCCTCTATCTAGATGCTCAACAGTGGAACAGAAAGAACATAATGCCACAACTAACTCTCCTCCCTGATCACCCAATCAAAACTGACTGCCACATCGGGTCCAGTCAAACCTGCGCCAACCTACTGCCGTTACGTCCCGGAGGAGCGGACTTACGTAGGGCGTCCGGGGCTGCCAACGAAAGCACAGCCAGAGGGACCACTGCAACAACAAGTCGCTAAAGAACATCTCAAACTCACACCGGTACACAACCCGGTCTCGCCTACTCCGGAGTGGCCCTCGAGGGGAGCGACCCGCTCGAGTCAAAGTAACCCATAAGTATCACTGTAAAGTATCACTGTAAAGCTCTAATGTGGCTCATGCAGGCTATGATTCAATCCTCGATCAATAAGATCGACCACCAAACAAATCACTGACTCACCCACTGGCTGGAATCTACACAGCTGAAACTCACTGTCTCTCTGACAGTTTCCAAGAACCCAGATCTACTATCACTATCACTCTCCCAAAGAAATCAAATCTAAAGACTGCTATCAACTCCCACTCGGTCCCCAGACACGAGTGCAAAAGCATCCACAACCACCCGACCTCCTCGGCCCACAACTCGGGCGAGGAAAAAGCTAAGTCCAAAGTGAAATGAAGTATCGTGATGTGAATTCTAGAGCAATAAAAACCTAGCCCAAGTTGGAGTTTTTCTACAGACTGGCTGAACATGATACATATGACAGGGGTGCTAGGTCAAATTTCAAGATTTCATTACTTAACATAGTGCAGGAATCAAAAGATTCAACAACTGATATACAAGATACAACATACAGTTTTACACATGCTAATACTCCAATTTCTAACATGCATGACCCTACACACATAGAATTAGTACACAGTCCAGAGTTCTTGGAAGCAAGGTCACCCACTGAAAGTGCTAACTGTCCGAAATCGCACAGCTGAGAAAGCCCACAACTGTCAAATCACAAATCCCACCAAGCCAACATCACGGTAGAAGTGCTCACAAACTCCTGGGTACAAAACATACACACAATTACACTTTAAACCACACAAATTCCAAAATCCCAAAATCTGTGGTGAACAGTCCCATTCACACGAAATTTTCACCTGAAAACTTCCTCCAAAAATTCAATAAAATATGACGGCGATCCTCGCGAAGAGTAGATGTCGATAGAGTCCTGAAACGTCGAATTCCGATGTCCGGATGAGGAGATAAAAAATCCGACAAGTAGGGCTGTCCAAATCAACAACAGTCGCAAAGGGGGTTAAAATGTACCCAGAACCCCAAGAAAAGCTCGGATCCAGAAAAAGTGTCCAACACGAAAAATGTAGATTTACCTCTTACGAAACCGTCACCGCAGAAATCGTCCAAAAATAATGTCGGGGTAGCCCGGTAGACCTCCCAGACTAAACTGCGACGAAAATGGCCTCCAACAGTAGATCGTCGCTCCGCACCCCGATGTAGAAGTCGCCATCGTCGCGGCCTCCAAAAATTCTGAACCTTTGCCAAAAGATGCACAAGAGGGAGAGGAAGAAAATTGGTGAAGGGCTCAATGGCAAAGCTCCCGGGAAAAGCCTCTAAAGTGAGCCCCAAGGGGCCTATTTATAGGCCTCACCCGAAATCAGCCCAAAAAGACAAGTCAATGGGCTTTCGGGCCCAACTTTCGGGCGCCCGGCACTTTCGGGCGGCTACAGTGTTGGGCCGGCCCAACACTGTTCACGCCCGAATCCACCAGGTGCCGCCACGTGGCCCGCCGAACAGCAAACAGCTGTTCGGGCCCACCACGTGGCTGCCACGTGGCCCGCCCCCGCACAGTGAGGCGGTTTGCGCCCGCCAATCAGCGGCGACACGGTCCTCCCCGGTTGACCCGCTGACCGTCGGCGCCGCGCCGGGCGCGCGGCATGCCCCACGTGGGCACGCGCCCCGAGGCACCGACCCCGACTCCGTGCGCCGCGCACGTGGCGCCCGCGAACCAGAGGGCGACACGTGTCCCCTACACCCGGTCCCACGCATTCAACTGGAATTCTGTGGACCGCGCCGCATGCACCGACCAACCGGAGGCTGCCACGTAGCCCCGCATTGGTCCATGCACCACCGCCGCTCTCACCCGGTAGACCGCGCGCCTTGCGCCCGCCAATCAGGCGGTGCCACGTGTCCATAGCTCCGGGTCTGTGCACCCCTCCGCGCAGCTCTGTGGACCGCGCATCCTAAACCGGCCAATGACAGGCCGCCACGTGGCATCCCGGCGGTCTACGGCCCCTCCCATGCACCAATTTCCACTGAACAAACTTCCGGGAGTCCGTTTTTGGGCATCCGGACTCAGAAATAAACAAGCAAATAGCCGTTTTTCAAGCGTTTTTTTCCGTGCTGAATCCATTTCCGACCTCTGTTGGGCTAATTCTTTTCCGAAATTTCGGCAACTCAGCGAAGGCCTACACAAGCTAATAATAACACACAGGGTCCATCTGTGGCATCCATTGACGCACCATGGGCCAGATACACCAACGCTAGGTGCTCTAACAGTGGATTCATCGGACGAACGGCTGCATGGGATTTTGGGCCACTACAGAAAGGATCTAGAGTACATCGAGGGGGATAGGGTTAAAGCCCATAACATCATGAACCATGTATGAATGATACCCCAACCTGATGAATCATAGATCCTGAAAGTCGGCTCAATGGGAAACAATCATAGGTGGTCGTAAAGAATTTGCATAACATATAGATCTACGGGATCTAATATTTACATATCCTATGATGTGAGTGCAATTCATCCTGTAAGGGAATGAAGTTGAGTTATTAACTCTTAATGGAGTCTGTGCTCTTATGAGCAAGGTGTCAGAATTACTGGAGCACCATTGACCGATTTTACCTATGTGAGCATGGAATTGGGGCCACTTCCTACCATATGAATGGGCTTTTTCCTCCCTCAAACATTGCTCATGAAACCCGTGATAAGCACAAGACCGTAACGTGCTAGCTAGTAAAAAAACTCATGTCACAACACCTGAATTGTTATATGTGAGTTGTGACACTCTATTTCCCTTAAGCATCCAAAGTTCAATATGATACCACTCGGGCTCTGGAGTAGAAATTATTGTTTCACTAAGTGAAGGTTCAATGCAGAGCACACCTTCTTTATGTTAACGATCCTCTTTGAGACCGTCGAACTCTCTTTAATAATAATGAGTGGAAAAATATTGTAACATTTTTTCATTAAATGAATTTTAATTTCTTTCTTAAAACCATGCATATGTAACTAGTGGAGAATTCATTCCTATA
>JAQNDB010004268.1:0-24628 GCA_029204045.2 Tillandsia leiboldiana | reverse complement strand
CGTTTCCTTCCAAACAAAGTTTATCTATCACCTGTTTGCCACAAGGCATTCGTCAAACTTCTTCTTCCTTTCAAAAAGTTGAGTCCGATGTGTTAGATTCATTCCACGGACTTCGCCAATTAGCTGCGGAGTGATTTTAAGTTTCATCCCTTGGATATTTGTAAGAAATGCATTGATCCATTTTCATCTTCTCGAAGATGTCTTGCAATTCGTGTAAAGGTTTCTTACACGATACAAACAATACCCAAGTAGTTCGGGGAATCGGCAGACTTGGATGAGATTAGCTTTCTCAATCAAGGTTCCAAACTCAGGTGAGTGATTTCGGAGAGCTTCAATGTTGACATGATGTTCACCGATGCATTCACGACGTTCAAACGCTCGAAGGCGATCCATGCTGACGAACACTCCTTCCACGCGAGGCGGGGAGTCAGGAACTATCGGCGTGTTAATATCAGCGTCTCGTCGTAGTCCAAAGCGTCTAGTTATTCATTTTCTTTTCACAGAGATGGTTGGTTTAGCCATATGTGCTTTTCCTTTGTCCATGGGTCCCTTTCCTTTTGATCCATCGAAGCTTTTCCTTTTGAACCATCAGACGCCTTTTCTTCAGTTAATGAGTCATCATCATCTGTCAATTCAGTCCAATCTACCCTCTTGACAGTCTGCTTCCACTTCTGTGTCACTGATCAGAAGATACTCACCTTTTTGTTGTGTTTTCTTAGCTCTTTTTAATTTGTTTGTGGTCCGAGTGTGCACTATTGTGACCAACAAAAGAATGATCCATGAGAATTCCATTGATCCAAATGCCTTAAGAAGATTGAAGTCCTGTGAAGACCAACTCAAGAACACATGATAAATTGTTAATTTTCAAAGATTTGAAAAATTGTACCCAAACACTCATAATCATGTAGAGAGACTAAGAATCAAATTAGTTTTGCAAAAGGACTTTTTAAAAATAGATCAATTGCATGATTTTCGAAAATCCTTATTATATGCCCTAAAACTGAAATTTTTAGAAATCGAAGACCAAAAATCCGTTTAACTTGGGAATACCTAGCATATAATCAAAACTAATCTACCCAGAGTTCTTATTTCAAAAGAAATTTGATCAAAAACCATCCACAAACGAAATCGATCCAAGAAATTCATCACGTTTGAGGAGGAAAAAGAAAAACGGTGAAAAACCGAGATTTTGATCAATAAAACTTACTTGTATTCGAAGAACTTGAGTTTGGAAAGCTCCAAGGTGCAATAGTTCTAGAGAGAGAGGCTCTAGAGACTCGAGAACAAAAGATTAAGGTAAAAGAAATCAAAACCCTCTTGTTCTTATTAAAACCCTAGCCGTGTTCCGGATCGGATCGAGATTTCGATCCGGATCGGCCAGCCGCAGGAAGAAGCCTGCGTTCGGGATCCGGATCACCTTGCCCGATCCGGATCGGCTTCAACTTTTTCTTCAGAAAAATTTAGAAAAAATTCATAAGATCCAGAAAAAGTATGTAAGCACAATTGTGTATCAACTTTAAACAAAAATCATTGTTTCATACAACAAGAATTAGATTATGCCAAATCTATCAATAATATCCAAAAATGAAACGAGAATTTACAAAAATTAAATCCCTTAAAGTTGAACACCTTCAATTACATCTAACTTGATCTTATGAGTAATGCCTTTATCAAATCATCAATTCAGTAAAGAAAATGAAATACAAAGATCAATAGATGTTTGAAATCCCAAATATGATAGATAATTTATCTCGACAATCTGTTGAAGAGAGTGGCTCTTTGAGCATCTTTCTTTTAAAAACCCACCTTATACCAACCTTGAAATTTGACGGAGTCAAGTATTTCAACATGCATTTTACTTAATCAAAAATTGGACAACCATGCTTGGTATACATGTGGTAGCTGCACACAATACTCGGACGACCGAGGTGGTAGCTCTTTCCTCCATGTGGTGGTAGTTTTCACACTCCTCATGGGATGTAACTCTTTCCACATCTTTTGAGCATTTTACATTTCTTTGACTCCCCCTCAATTGGCTATCAATTATTTAAGATATAAAGTATTCAACCAAAAATTGATCTCGATTTCATACTCGACTAAGCAGTCAAATAAGATAATGACTATACCAAGAGATCATTGAGAGAGAAATTGACTTTGATCACTCAGAAGATGATTTAATTAACATAAATGATCATTGCAACAGTGAAATATTATGATGGCAAAAGCATAATAAATTTCTAAATGTGCGAAAAGATGCAATTAAAGTCAATTATGATCTATGCTCAATTAATGTCCTATGTACAAACATAGATAATGAACAAAACAAAATAAAAACAAAACCTATCCTAAGCAAAGGTTTCAAAAAGAAGTTTATTTTAAGGAAAGCATTCCAATTGCTTTTCGCAAATGAATAAAACGTTTTTGATCCAAAGGTTTTGTTAGAATGTCAGCTAATTGATCCTCAGTTGAAATATATGAAAGTTGAAGAGTATTTGATTCAACTAGCTCTCTAAGAAAATGATATATAAGTTCAATATGTTTTGTTCTAGAGTGCAACACAGGGTTTTTAGAAATGTTAATTGCACTTGTGTTGTCACAAAGAATTGTTACCGAAGATCCTGAAATCCGGAAGTCGCTCAACACACTTTTCATCCAAATGAGTTGGGTTGAACAACTACCCGCTGAAATGTATTCCGCTTCGGCAGTCGAGAGTGCTATGCAATTCTGCTTTTTACTGTGCCATGCAACAAGGCAATGACCAAGATAGAAGCATGCACCACTCGTGCTTTTCCGATCATCCACTGATCCTGCCCAATCGGCATCTGAGTATCCAATAATATCCAGACTAGTTCCCATAGGATACCAAATTCCGAAATTAATTGATCCTTTGATGTACCGGATGATCCTTTTCACTGCTTTCAGGTGAACCTCCTTTGGTGCTGATTGATATCTCGCGCAAATCCCAACACTAAAGGATATATCCGGGCGACTAGCCGTGAGGTAAAGTAGACTTCCAATCATACTTCGATACAGTTTCTCGTCTACATTCTCACTTTGTGAATCACTTCCAAGTCCCTTGTGGCTAGTTCCCATTGGAGTCGGAAAATCCTTCGAATTTTCTAAGTCATACTTTTTAACCAACTCCATTGCATACTTGGATTGACTCAAGTGAATACCTTCATCATTTTGTTTAATTTGCAATCCAAGGAAATAAGTCAATTCGCCCATCATGGACATCTCAAATTCGCTTTCCATGGTCTCCGCGAATTTAGAAGCATCATTATCTCTTGTTGCGCCAAATACAATGTCATCGATATAGATTTGTACTACAATGAAATTGCTTTGATAATGCTTCACAAAGAGAGTCCTGTCAGCTCCCCCTCGAGTATAGCCCTTCTCCAAAAGGTGCTTTGTCAGCCTTTCGTACCATGCTCGCAGTGCTTGTTTCAGACCGTAAAGAGCCTTTTTCAAACGAAAAACATGGTTAGGTTGTTTATGGTCTACAAAACCTTTTGGTTGAGCCACATAAACTTCCTCATTTAAAAACCCATTTAGAAACGCGCTCTTAACGTCCATTTGAAATAATTTGATTTTAAAATGACAAGCAATAGCAAATAGTATACGAATGGACTCGAGTCTAGCTACAGGGGCGAATGTTTCATCAAAGTCTATACCTTCTACTTGAGAGTAGCCTTGAGCAACTAATCGTGCCTTGTTCCTGATGATATACCATCCTCATTTTTCTTGTTCTTGAAAATCCATTTGGTACCTATCACATTATGTTGCTTTGGAGGCTTCGTTAATTCTCAGACTTTGTTTCGCTCAAATTGATGGAGCTCTTCCTGCATTGCTTTAATCCAGTAGTCATCCTGAAGAGCTTCATCTATGTTCTTTGGTTCGATTAAAGATACGTAGCAAGCGAATCCACAAACCAACTGCCTCCGAGTTCTAACTCCTTCTTGTGGATCTCCAATAATATTCGATTCCGGATGATCCTTGGAGATTCGTAGCGTTTGTTGAAACGGAGTACTCGGAGGTATATGAGATGATTCCTGCACATCAGATAAACTTGAAGAACCATTAGATGCATCATTAATATTGGAAGTATATTGTGAGAAGATGCAATGGCAGGTGAATCATCATCTAGAGAGATATCGAGGGTAGATTTTCCAGATCCAAAGTGAAAAGCTTCATCTACTTTAACATTTATAGATTCTACGATCGTCTTAGATTCCAAGTTAAATACTCGATATGCTCTACTGTTTGTAGAATACCCCAAGAATATCCCTTCGTCACTTCGAGAGTCAAACTTCCAAGATTTTCACGGTCACGTAAAATGTAACACCGACTCCCGAAGATGCGAAAATATTTGATGTTGGGTTTTCTACCACACCATAGTTCATATGGTGTATTTAACGTTCCCGGGCGCAAATAAACTCGATTAATTACATAGATTGCAGTGTTCACAGCTTCAGCCCAAAAATGTAGCGGTAAATTCCGGCTGTGAAGCATAACACGTGCCATCTCTTGAACAACCCTGTTTTTGCGCTCGACAACACCATTCTGTTGAGGTGTATAGGGTGCAGAGAATTCATGCTTAATACCGTTTGAAGTGCAAAAGTCAATGAATTTAGAGTTAACGAATTCTCCACCTCTATCACTTCTAACACGAATGATCTTTTCATTCTTTTCAATCATAATACGAAGGCAAATCTCGTGAAAAGAATCAAAAGTATCAGCTTTCTCTTTTAAAAATGCTACCCAAGAATACCGAGAGAAATCATCAATCATCAAGAAAATATACCATTTACCTCCCAAAGATGGTTGATGAGTTGGCCAAAAGAAAGAAAAATAGTCTACATAAACTACACAACATTTAATCGTGGAACGATTAAAGACAAGGAAGGATTTCACCTTTACATACCCAAACCTTTTGAGTTTTGGAGTATGTTGGCAATGGTTGAGAAATTTTCCTTGATGAAGACGTTTTGTATGATTGATCTTTTTCTTTTGTCATCGTCTTGTTTGGAGTACTACCAACGTTCTTTTCTTTTGAAAAATCCTTCTTTGAATTCCGGGGAGTGAACTTATTGGTAGCAGTTGCAAGATGTGGTTGATTTGATCTTTGAGCTCCAATCTTGCAATTTCTTTCAATGTGCCCTGCAAAATTACAACGAAAACATACCTTTGTGCTTGACGATTCCGAAGAGGATGAAGTAGGCTTGTTGTCGTTGTTTGTCTTGAATTCCGGTGTCGGAGGAGGAGATACCGACTGAGGCACAAAAACTGTCCCACTCGAACTTGGACTGTTTCCAGTTTGAGTGTACCCGAGGCCGAACCGATTTGTTTGACCAAGACCAAGAAGCCTATCCAACTTACTCCTTCCTGAAGAGAATCGCTTCAAGTCATCCTTGAGTTGGAAAATGGTCTTTGTCATTTCCAGGTTATCCTGTCGAGCCTCGTTGTAGAGCTTTGAGAAGTGATCCGCTTTATCCACCAGTTTTGTATGTTCCTTCTCAAAAAGCTCATTGGACTCTTGAAGGGAAACATTTACTTTTATCAGATTTTCCCTTTCCACTTCAAGAGCGTTTGAGAGAGAAGTTGCTCTTTTTGCTTCTTCTTCGAGATCATGCACTCTCCCTCTCAAACTCTTGTTTTGCTTAGCCATTTTCTTTGAATCCCTCAAAAGTCTGTGGTAGGCTAAAGCAAAAATCTTCACCTTCCGAATCATCCGATTCGTTGTCCGTTGCATTCTTTTCAACAGTGGAGTTGGATAATGACTCGGATGTACTTGCCATTAAGCACATGAAGGGTGAAGATATGGACGCGTGGAATGCCGTGGAGCTCTTTTCTTCATCACTTGAAGACGACTCATTTGACGTTGAGTTGTCATCCCAAGTGACGACTTGCATCGCCTTCTTCTTTGCCGGATACTTGTTGGGACACTCCGTTGCAATGTGGCCGTAGCCTCGACATTTGAAGCATTGTAGTTGTCCCTCTGAACTTTTCTTATCCTTTGAGAAGTTCTCTTGCTTTCTTGACTTGTAACTTGAAGTACCCTTGCCTTTGTTCGACTTTCCGAAGGATGGAGATTTACTTGAATTACCCCTTCGAAAGTTGCGGCGAAACTTTCTTGTCAAGAGAGCGAGCTGCTTCTCAAATTCCTCCATAGAAAGGTTCTCGTCATCGTCTGAGGAGGATGTATCCGCGTCTTCTTCCTTAGTTGTTTTCAACGCATAACCTGAAGACTTAGAAGAGGATGCTTTTCCAGAAGAATTGTTAGTAGTAAATGTCATTTCATATGTTTGTAATGAACCAACTAATTCTTCTACACGCATTTCGTCCGGGTGTTTAATAGTTTCAATGGCTGTAACCTTTGGGCGAAATCGTTCAGGAAGAGTTCTTAAGATCTTTCTTACAACCTTAAATTCTGGAATCTTCTCTCCCAGGTTAGCACATGAGTTTACGATGTCTTGCAATCGTATATAGTAGTTCGTGAAAGATTCATTTTCTGCCATCAAGATAGAGTCAAACTTGCTCGTAAGCATTTGCAGTTTCTGAATCTTCACGAGGTTAGTTCCCTCATGTGTAACCTGAAGAACATCCCAGATTTCTTTCGCAGTCTCACATGCCGAGACGCGAGAGAATTCAGTTTGAGATAAGGCATTAAAAATAGCATTAATTCCCTTGCCATTGTAAGAAGATGAATCTAACTCTTCCTTGGTCCATTTCGACCTAGGTTTTAAGGTGCGAACATCAGAGATAATTTCAGTTGGATTAGACCATCCTAATTCAATTGATTGCCACACCCTTTCGTCGATGGAAATTAAAAAGGCTTTCATTCGTACTTTCCAGTACGCATAATTTGTTCCATCAAAGAAAGGGGGTCGATTGATGTTTCCACCTTCAACCATTGTTTACAACCCTATTCCCTCTCTGATACCACTTGTTGGGTTATATGAAATGTAGATCTAAATAGGGGAAAAAACACCTAGAGGGGGGTGAATAGGTGTAAACGTATAAACACTCAAAAATCGTTGCGATAAAAAACCCAATGCGGAAATAAAAATAACACGCAAGATTTTTACGTGGAAAACTCCATCACCGGAGTAAAAAACCACGGGACCGATAACACGGCAGAAATCCACTAGAATTAAAACACGTACAAGGTGATTTACCGTACACACTTACGACTCAACCTTTTCCATACGCTCCTAGAGGATATTCTCTGCTCGCTCCACGACGCTTCTCGAATCCACGATCTGCGCCCAACGCCGAATCCACGGCGTCCAACGTCGAATCCACGACGTCCGACCGAATCCACGGTCTTCACCCAGTAGCACCCTTCGAATCCATGAACGTGCCTCGCTCCGAATCCACGAGAGCGGTTGAACCTTGAATCCACAAGGACACGCGAATCCACGCGCCGATTTTGGGGAAATCGTTGTTTTTGGGTGGTGATGATCCGCCGAATACTTAGATCAAAGATAGATCGGAAATACCATCTAAGTATTCATTAGTTTGATTCAACTCAAGATGTGAGTATGAAAACCTAGAATCAAACTAATCAATATAGATGAAGAAACATAGAGTATTCTCTAATGATTTCCTTTCTTCTCTATATGTGGATCTAGGCCGTATGAAATGATATATGAATATGACGGCTCTATGTGATTATTTTGGATTAACCCTAGAAAAAGAGTCATAGGGTCTATTTATAGGTTAGAAACATTTGGAAGGAGATAAGAATCAAAAACCTAATATTTCTGGAATTTTTACGGACGGCGATCCGGATCGGATTTGGGCGATCCGGATTGCAGTAGCAAGAAAGACGGTTTCCAGAAAAACAACCGTTCGGGATTCGGATCGGAATGCCTGATCCGGATCGTTCATACAATTCAGAAAACTCAACGTTCGGGATCCAGATCGTGAGATGCTGCGATCCGGATTGAAGTAATGTATGAAACAACAACCTTCGGGATCCGGATTGCTGGCTCTGATCCGGATCCTGAACATGTCCGAACACCAGTTTTTGATTTTTATGCAGTTAAAAACTCTTCCAGGTGTTTCTACACTACAAGAAGTATTCGGATCACCAATAATTTTTAGTTAAACATACCTGATCCTTTTGAATTCTTCTTTCTTGAGATTGAGTTAAATGATCCAACTTTCTTCACCTTCAATCTTCAAGACTTGAACCTTTCACGAAACTACGCCAACTCAAATTCCGTAACAGTTTTCTCTAAAGTTTGAAAATAATTTTTGTCACCGGTCATGTGACGGGAACATCCACTATCCAGATACCAAGACGAGTTGTCATAAGCATGTAGTGAAGTATGAACAACAAGACAAGGGAAGATTTCACCTTTGCGCACCCAAACCTTTTTGGACTGCGTCGGCAATGATTGTGAAGTTATTCTCCTTGATGAAAGCGTCTTGTTTGATTGATCGCTTTTTTTTTACATCATCTTGTTAGGTGAACTACCAAGGTTCTTTTCCTTTGAAAACATCTCCTTTGATTTCCGGAGAATGAACTCGTTGGTAGTTGTTGCAAGAGGCGCTTGATTTGATCGTTTCGCTCCAATCTTGCAATTTCTTCTTATGTGTCCTGCAAAACCACAATGAAAACATACCTTTGTACTTGATGAACCCAAAATAGGTGAGGTAGGCTTGTTGTCGTTGAATGCATTGATTTCCGTCGTCGGAGGAGGAGACACCGACTGGGGCACAAAAATTGTTCCACTCGAACTAGGACTGTCTCCAGTTCGATTGTATCCAAGGCCCATTCGGTTCGTTTGACCAAGATCAAGCAACTTATCCAACTTGCTCCTTCCGGAAGAAAATCGCTTCAAATCATCCTTAAGTTGGAAAATGGTCTTCGTCATTTCCATCTTTTCTTGACGAGCCTCGGAGTAGAGCTTCAAGAAGTAATTGGCTTTATCCACCGGTTTGATGTGTTCCTTCTCGAAATGCTCATTCTTCTCTTAAAGGGAAACATTTACTTTGATCGAGTTATCCCTTTCCACTTCAAAAGCGTTTGAGAGAGAAGTTGCCCTTTTTGCTTCTTCTTCGAGATACTGCAATCTTCTTCTCAAGCCCTTATTTTGCTTTGCCAATTTCTTTGAATCCTTTAAAAGTTTATGGTAAGCGAAAGCAAAGTCTTCACCTTCAGAATTACTCGATTCATCGTCCGTTGCATTCTTTTCAACTTGGGAGGAGTTGGACAATGAATCGGATGAACTTGCCATAAAGCACACGTAAGGTGAAGTTGTGGACGCATGGAATGTCGTTGCGTTGTTTTCTTCATCACTGGAAGATGACTCATTGGACGTTGAGGTGTCATCCCAAGTGACGGCTTGCATCGCCTTCTTCTTTGACGGATTCTTATTGGGACACTCCGTTGAGATGTGACCGTAGCCTTGGCACTTGAAGCACTGGATTTGTCCCTCCGAGTTTTTCTTGTCCTTTGAAAAACTCTCTTGCTTTCTTGACTTAAAGCTTGAAGTTCCTTTGCCTTTCTTCGACTTTACGAAGGATGAAGTTTTGCTTGAATTACCCCTTCGAAAGTTTCGGTGAAATTTCCTCATCAAGAGAGCAAGTTTCTTCTCGAAATCCTCCATTGAAAGATTCTCATCATCGTCTGAGGAGGATGAATCCGTGTCTTCTTCTTTTATTGTTTTCAACGCAAAACCTGAAAACTTAGAAGAAGATGGCTTTCCAGAAGAATTGTTAGTAGAAAATGTCATTTCATAAGTTTGAAGTGCACCAACTAATTCTTCTACTTTGATTTCGTCCGGGTGTTTAACTGTTTCAATGGCCGCAACCTTAGGGCGAAATATTTCAGGAAGAGTCCTTAAAATCTTTCTTACAACTTTAGATTCTGGAATTTTCTCTCCCAAGTTAGCACATGTATTTACGATGTCTTGCAATCGTGTAAATGTAAAAACTCAAAATATTTTATAAATAGTCTAAAAGCGAATTTTTGACCTGGTTTTTGAATTCAAAGGACCTATGTTGATTTTTTTAGTCAATTGCCAGTGTGCGAGTTGCACATTTTACGAGACAAAAAGGCTACTTTCCAATCCGGACATGATCATGGAAATCCGAGTTGACCGTTGCGATCGTCTCGTCGAACTGAGCGAGATTCATATTCAGCACTTTTCGATCTGACGGTCGGATCTTCCAGAATTCAACTAAGAAGTGGACGAATCTCGCGACCAATGTAACAGTGTCCTCTGTGCACAGTGCACTTAAGTGAGTTACTGTAGATGAATAGTAACCCTGGTTTTCGAGACCCGACGAATACAACATTGACTAATTCGCTGTTCGGAATCCGAATATAGTGATCCAGGTAGTCATTTCGACGGTTTCGATGTTCTGAACGCAGTGGCGCAGCCGAAAATTCTGTCTGACGACTCTGGAATCTCGAAAAGCGCGAAAACTGTATTTTGACACAGTTATTATGGACCGAGATTTTATCCGGGCAGTTTCGCGAAAATCAGAGATCGCTACCTGATAGGCCTCGTCGAGCCGGACGCCATGGCGCAGTCCATTTTTCGTTTCGACGACCGGATCGCCTCGAAAAGCGTGAAATGCATCGAAAAATGCAAAAATTGCATAGAACCCCCGATATTTGTTGCCTCGGAAAGCGTGCCACTCATGGGAGAGGGACCTAGATGTGAATAAAAGCCACTGTGAGGGGTCTGAACCCAAAATACCAAGTGTAAAGGGACTACCTTGTAATTGTAGCAAAACCCTATATAACCATGCCACTCGAGCTAGGGTTTTCCAAAACCCTCGTAGCCCTCAGCCCTTAGCCGCACACTCCAACAGAACCCTCTCCTCTCTCTCTCTCTGCGCACTCCACGCAACCGAAGCTTCGCACCGGCCGCCACCACGTCGCCGGAGAAGAAGATCAAGAATCACCTTGATCGCGGGTGACTTGGAGTGAAGGGTGCTCGGGGGTGTCTTGGTCGATCAATAACTCATCTGAGGACTCCCCTGTGATGCCGCAACCAAGCTGCGTTGGACCCGGCCCTAGTCGCCGCCGAACGCCGCTGAGTGAGACGACCTCCTCCTTCCAAACTCCGGCGAAGAGAAAGGTTGGAAAAGACTTTAAACTTTTGGGTTTTTGATCCTTGAGAAGTCTTCCTGACGTCGAGGGGATCCTCCCTATGCAACCCGAGCCCTCGCCGCCGTCCCCGTTGCCGGCAAAGGCTAGGTTCACCGGAAATTATCGTTTTCCGACGAACTCGGTTTCCGATTTTTCCAACCATTGAACCTCGGATCAGAGCCATTGATCCTCTTCTCCTTGGTGACTGCTCACTACGCGCGAAGTTTCAAGATGATCGGGTGAGTGGTTAAGCCGCGCGGAGAAGCCCTAGAACCCGGTTTTCTCCACCTTCGGCCGATCACGGCCGTCCGGCGCCGTCGCGGCCTTCCGACGCCGGCCACCTCTGCACCGAGACTCCTGACACCGAGGGCAAGCGTCTGGTCCATCTTTCTCCGGCCCGGAACCACCGCGCCGGAATCCGCCATTAACGGCCAACTTACCTTCAACCGAGCTTCGTCGCCGCGCCCGGCCGACGATCCTCGGCACCGAAAACCTGCCTAGGTAAGTCTCTTGGACCTTCTAGAGCTTCCCCATCGTTTTGCATGGATCCATTAACGTCGGGATTCCTCTCTGCACAGTTGCACCCGAGAAAGCACTTGAGATCACCGCCGGCCATCTCCGGCAGTCCGAGCACTTGCCACCACTGCAGGTAAACCCTAAACAAGATTTTAAGGTGCCCCACGATTTTATTTTGGGACTGGGGCACCCCTGTTGCTCGTTCCCATCTTGCACCCGAAATCACTACTACGGGCTTAGCTCCGGCCGCCGCCGCCTCCGGCCGCCGGGGCTCGACCCCGCATGCCCTAAACTTCTTCTGGGACACCTCCTTAACTGATGCTCACCTCTGGAGCAGGTCTGCACCTGTGTTGCTTCAAGAACACCCAACCCGAGCTGGGACCTTGTGGGTGGTGCTGCTCCGGCCACTGCTCCGGCCAACCTCCGGCAAGCCTCAGGTGAGCCCCGTTGTACCTGGTCCATGCTTATCACCATGCTCTGGCTAACTCTCCGTTTTGGTCACGTATTAATTAAGTTTTAGCGTAGTGGCTTGTTGGACTTAGTGATTGTTGGGCCAACTTCGCCCTCGGGTCCCGTGCCAACCAAAAGTGGTGAGCACGGGCTTTGTCTCGTCTTGCTGAACGCGCTGAAACTCGCCACGTAGTTTTTGGACTTCTAGATGTTAAGATCAAGGCAAAATAGTGCAATTAACATAAAGAGTTAAAGAGCTAACCTTGCTCTCGGGTTTCGCGTTGACCCAAAATGGTGAGCACGGGGTCTGTTTCCTCAAAGGTGACGCGCTGAAAGTTACGGCGCAGCTTTTGGACCCCCGGATTTCAAGAACGTGCCGAAACGGGCCGGAATATGAGCTAATTATGCAATTTAAAAGCTGTTAGGGACCTAAATGCAATTTAGACACATATGCTGACTCTAGATAGTGTTTTACACCACTGGACATTTTGTTAGAGTCCCGTAGACTCTCGTTGATCGGGAATCGGGTTTCGTTCGATAAAACGGCTGTATCGAACCGTATTAGAGACACGTTACTATTGTGTCGTCGGGATGGGTCGTGCGAGTTTGTTATTGACTATAGCTGCTTATACAGGGCCCAGTTGTCAGCACCAGCCTCCCGGTAGTCTAGCGGGAGTTCGGGATCGGCCTACATTCAGGTGGGTTGTATTTACTTTGTCCTAGCCTCCAAATTTCTATCGTATTGGACGGAGTTTATTCTAAGTGTACTGGGGGTAAATAGTGATGGGCGATAGCTTATGCATGTTAGTGGGTTCCCTATAGTGTTTAGCGTCGGTTACCGATGGTTGTTCTCTTTTTAATCACTATATGTCGGCGGGCCACCTTCGAGTGCGCGTACTATTACCTTGCTTTCGATTATGCACTTTACCGCATTACTCTTGTTATTTATATTATGATGCTGACATGATGGTGGTTACGGTTACTTGGCTCGAGGTTGCCACACGCGCACCCGCGGTTTGGCCACCGCAAAGGGTGCGCTTTTCCGGAAAAGTGGTCTCTGACCCGTGTATACCCACGAGGTGACGTAGTGGGGCCCCTTATTAGTGGTGGGGTTGAGGCGCCGAGGTGCGAGCGGTGCGACCCGTCGGTTTAGTTGTCCGACGTGGTCGGGTTTCTGCAGGTACGGTGCGGGCCGTCGGTTTAGTTGTCCGACGCGTCCGGGTATTACAGGATACAGGTGTACAGGTTGCTTTTCCTCCTTGGGGGGGGGGGGGGGGTGGTTGCTCCGGTCGTCGTCACGGTTTGTTTTATTACATTCTCCTTGTCACGCCCCGGCGTCGAAACTGCGACCCGGGCTCGCCAACAGATCCGCCGCCCATACGGGAAGCCCGTATAGACGAAGCGACTAACCTGCAAAAGAGCATCTATACTATGCAGATATCAGAGCTGAAAGTAAAACTGCTAGAAATAAAAACTATATACAACACAAGTCCTCACCAAAAGTACAAAAGTCACTCGAGCAGTAGAAAAATAAATACAACTCTATACCTCACTACAAAGTTCTCTCAACAGGAACTCTCAAAAGTAATAAGGGTACATCTACTCTCTGGACGACGACTGGTGGGGAACTATCTCGCGACTCCCTTACCTCGATCAGAAGAAGTAGCAACAGGAGCAGCAGGAACCGGAGTAGAAGTCCCTGTGGGAAAATACACCACGACGGGTGTGAGAACTACGTCCCAAGTAGTTCTCAGTGGGTGCCGCCAACAAGCCCGACGGACTGCCCACTAAGTCTACTAGAGGCATAAAGTAACAATATAAAACTGAAATGAAAGGGCTGGAAAAGTAACTCAACAGCTATTATGCCTCTATCTAGATGCTCAAGAAAGGAACAGATGAAACATGATGCATCTACTAACACACACAGTAAACTCACCAAATCTAAACTGACTGCCTCAAAGGGTCCAGTCAAACCTGCGCCCACCTACTGCCGCATATCCTCAACAGGACGGGTCTACCGTAGGGTGTCCGTGACTGCCGCCAACCGGGCCAGTCAGAGGGACGGCGTCGACAAGTCGCGATAGCAAGTAACAGGCCCAACTCCGGAGTGGCTCTCGAGGGGAGCGACCCCACCGAGGAAAGTATCCGCGTAACTCTGTCGAGCTCAAATATGGCTCATGCAGGCTATAGTCCAAACCACGATCAACAAGATCGACCAACAACACCAACTCTCAACCACAAGCTGGAAGTCACACAGCTGGGGCCACCGTCCACCAGACGGCTCCCACAACAGAACACTAAACTCTCCAGAAAGACCGACACCATAAGGGTTCGGAAACCCGATAGACCGGCGCTAAGAACCCTATCAAACAAGAACAGACTCTAGGCTCCGACTATCGAAGTTCCCGATCCCTTATAGTTCGGGAAAGCAATAATCACAGTACAACTCGCAGAAGACACCAACAGGGCCCGAAAGTCCCGGGAGACCTACCCCTACAACCCTATCAAACAAGAACAGGTTCCAGGCTCGGCCCCCGTGGCTTTCGTCCCGACAGAGGAACGACCCCTAGAACCCAGACCACTCGAATCCTTTCGAGTGGGGAGATTTACGGGAAAAGGTGACATTTGTTATTGAAAACTAATTTGATCTGGAAGAAATCCATATTTAATGATTTTAGTTCTTTTTAGAAAAATAGTTAGAAAACAAGTGTTTTACCCAAACCCCGAAGGGCTGATGCCTTTGTCCAATCAAACAAGAACAGACTCCAGCGGCCCTTCGATGTTTGGAAGAAAACATTGGTAGACTAAAATCATGTATATGTCGAAAAGGGTTCTGGGTTCTAGGTCCGGCTAACACTAGTAAACTACTGCCACTAACACAGTGGCGACGACCCAAACAGGGGAAAACAAGATCTCTCGGGTCCACCGTTTACCCCAAACGGTTCCCGATACAGACAAGCGAACCACTACATCTACCAGACTCCACTCTGCTCCCAAGCACGAGTGCAATGCATCCCACACTATAGAGAAGTCCCGACCGCTCGGCCCACTACCCGGGCGAGGATAACACTAAGTCCAGGAATGCGACATAAAGTGTGGATGTCTAAACATAAATAACCCTAGCCCAAGTGAGGGTTTTCTACTGGTCTGGTTACACATGCAACATATGACGGGGGTGCTAGGTCAGGTTCCAATATAACAAATATTTAACATGATAGTACGAAGCAAGAGATCACAAGATCGACAGATAAAACAAGGATCAACAATTCCTACACTCTAGCATGCTACCCAAGTCCAATCACTATCATGCATGATTCTATATCAATAGAATTAGAGTACAGTCCATAGATCTTGAAAGCAAGCCACCGACCTGAAGACGCTAACTGTCCGGAGTCGTACAGCTGAGAAAACCAAGAAAATAACCACTCTAGGTCCAACAGGTCCAGCACAGTCCACAATCCCTCCTGGGTACAACATAAGGCTACAGTTACACTTTAAATCCATTAAAATCCAGGTTTTACAAATCTGCTGGGAACAGTCCACTTACTGCGAAATTTTCACCTGTAAAACGAACTCCAAAAATTCTGATAAAAATACCACAGCGATCCTCGCGTCGATAGCTTCGAAACGGGTACCTGCATGTCCAATTCCGAGCACCGTAGGCCAAGTTACAAATTCCACAATATCGGTGCGCACAATCCCAAAACCATTCAACTGTAAACTCTTGTACAGATAAAAGGAACAGTGTATACCTTCGGGAAGGTCTCCAAAAATTCTAAGAAAAATCCACGATGATCGTCGCGTCGAGTAGATGAAAAAAGTCTATAAGCACGTCTTGATCCGAGACTCGTGCGCGAAGATCTCCTCAAAAGAAGGTGCTACCCTCACCAAAATCTCACAGCAAAAAGGGTCCCAATGAGCACGAGAAAACACCTCGAAAAACGTGAAATCTGAAAATGTCCGAGAAACCCAAAATCGTAGCCTCACCTGTTATGAATCCAGCAGCGAAGAAATCGCTCGAAACGATGGTCGGAGTAGGTCGGGGGAGCTCGTACACCGAAGAGCGACGGAAGAAACACCGAAGAAAGAGCGTCGCGCCGCGCCAAGAAAAATCTGAAACCTCGGGATTCGAGCCTCCAAAAATTCTTAAACTCCGCAGGAAGATCAAGGATTAAGAGAGGAAAAATTCATCAAGAGGAAGCTCGGGGAGATCTTGCACAGACAGGGAGAAAAAGGGCTGCAAAGAGGGCTCGGGCTACCTATTTATAGGCCCAAAGGAACAATTCGGATAATACCGAAATTGTCCCAAGATTCGGGCGGCTACAGTGCGGCCCAGCCCGGATTCGGGCGGCTACAGTGCGGCCCAGCCCGGATTCGGGCGCGCACAGTGCGGCCCGGCCCGGCCGGTTTCGGGCGCGCACAGTGCGGCCCAGCCCGGCCCAGCCCGCACACGGGATCCAGCCGGACGCCTGCTTGGTCCGACCCGCACCGGCGCCCGCCACGTGTCCACCGAACACGCCGCAGCCGTGCAAGCCGCCACGGGGAGCGCCACGTGTCCCTGCCCGCGTCAACGCGGTAGGTGGCGCCCGCGAATCAGCGGGCGCCACGTGGCACGCCCACGTCGCCCGCGCCTGCCCCGCGTACGGCCACCTGCCCGCGGCACCTGCCCCGCGCGCTGCGTGGACCGCGCGCGCATGCGCCCGCCAACCGGGTGCCGCCACGTGGCGCGCCCCGGTCCACGCCTCCCCGCACGCACCCGCGGACCGAGCGCACCTGAGCCGCCCAATCAGGCGCTGCCACGTGGCACGCCCCCGGTCCACGCGCCCCGCGGTGCACCCCGGTCCTAACCCTTGCGCTCCGTGGACCCGGCCGCGTGCGCCGGCCAATCCGGGCCTGCCACGTGGCACCCCCGCCGGTCCACGGCTCCCCCATGCACCAGAAATCCAGTAAATTTTCCGGGAGTCCGTTTTTGGGCATCCGGACTCAGAATTTGGCAAACAAAAGCCATTTTCAAGCATTTTTCCGTGCTGAATCCATTTCCGCCGTCTGTTTGGCCTAATATTTTTTCAAAATTTCGGCAAACCCAGCCGAAAGCCAACACAGCTAATAAAACCTTACAGGGTCCATCTGTGGCATCCCATTGATGCACCATGGGCCAGATACACCAACAACAGGTGTTCTAACAGTGGATCCATTGGAAAAATGCTGCATGGGGTTCGGGGGTCCTACATCCTCCCCCACTAAAAGGAAGTTTCGTCCCCGAAACAAAAACACGCCACAACAATAAAACCAAAACAATCAAAACAACGAAGAACGCAACACTAAACTAACAAGAAAGATACGGCTCCACCAGCAGGAAAGTCATCAACTCCAACCCTCGATTTAGAAAACAGCTGAAATTAGCGAAAAGTCCGAAAATTTCGAAAAATCAGTGCCTTCGCCCCAATCAAACAAGAACAGGTTCGGGCACTGTCTCCATTTCTGGAGCAATCTTTCGAAGTTTTCGTCCTGCTCGTAAATTTCAGTACAAGGTGAGAAAAAGGGGGAGAAGTGTTGGTGTCGTTCCTACTGTGGCCACAAAAGAAAGCTATCACTAACCGAGACTCCTAAGGACATAACCACTAGTCCTAACATCACGTCTGCTCCCGAGGTGGCGTCTGTCCACAGTCGCTGAAGCCCATGCTGTTGGAAGGATATGCCAGCATCCCGAGAAAAAAATGACCTCCTCCAGTCCAACTCGTGTGCTCAATCCAAGTCCTGGAGCTGTCATAGAATCGCTACATCGGCAGGCGAAGTCCCAAGTCTCAACGGCACTGATCACACACTGCGACCCTCCTCTACTCGTAGGGTACAGGGAAGAATCCAATCGCTAAAACATGTAGCAGAAATTCCTAACCCAAACCCATGCAAGGACGCCGATGCAGATACTCAACTAATAAAGCAGAAAAATGCAGCGGTAACAAAATGCTCAACTCGGCTAACTGAAATAAAATCATACCTGCCACGGCAAGATCCGCTGCCGGGGTGTCCTCCAACAGGGCTGCATAAACCCGTCCGCTGGGTGCTGCAGGTCGTCGTCCCGTCTGTCCCGACGTCGTGGCCCACTCTGTCCGCTGGTGTGCCGGAGGGGTTCCCGCTGCATGGATGGGCAAGGGGGGTGCTGTCGCAATCGGCCGCACTGACAAAATGGCCTGGGGGCAAGCTGCGCGGAAATGTCCCAACTCTCCACAGAGGAAACACCGCCCCTGTCTCTGATCACACTGCGACGGTGGATGAGGCCCGCCACAGATGACACACCGCTCCTGCCGCTGCTGCCGATACCGCTGATGCTGCTGCTGCTGGGGCTCACCAGATCTCCGGCGCCTACGAAACCCACGACCCTCAGGATGAGATCGTGGAGGTCTCGGAGGTCCCTGCCCGCTCGTCTGACCCTCATCACCCGGTGCTGGGCGCTTCGCCCCAGGAACCACTACGGGGGCTAGAGCCACCTCTGACATCACTGCCTCTCCAGACTCAACATATAACGCCTGCTCCATCGATGCCTCCAAAGTCTGTAATCTGCAGGAGCGAACAAGCTGATAAATATCCCGGCGCAGCCCCCGCTCGAACATGTAGATCCGGTGAGACTCGTCCCTGGCCACGTGAGGCATACTAGCCAACAGCTGATTGAATTCGGCTATGTATGCATTCACGGGCCGATCTCCCTGGCGGAGATTTCTCAGCTGCTCCTCCAATCTCTGACGAACACTCTCAGGAAAGAAGGCCCCTAACAGAAGTCTGCGGAACTCCGCCCAGGGAAGAATCCGCGTCCCAGGCGGACCAGCAGGCCGCACACGCCGCCACCAAGCCTCGGCGTTGCCCTCCAAGTAGTGTGTAGCCAAAAAGACTCGAAATCGATCCTCAACGAACAAACTCTCAAAATGACGCTCCATGGCCGTGATCCAAGACTCTGCCTCCCACGGCTCAGCACTCATACCAGAAAAACGGGGTGGATCAAACCGGCGGAACCTCATCAACAGATCCACCACCGCACTCTGCTCAGCCAAAGTCAAAGGTCCCATCGATCCAGGCGGTGGTATGCTAGAAACCGGCTCGACAGGAATAGCCGGCGCTGACGGGACCACAGGGGGCGCCACAGCTGGCGAAGAAGGCATAGGCGAACACACAGGGGGTGCTACCACAGGCTGCGTCCTCTGCTCAAAAAGAAGCGTCATCCGACCAAAGGCCTCCTCCTGGCGCCGAGAAGCCTCCTCCTGGCGCTGAGAAGCCTCCTCCTGGCGCTGCACCGCCTCAGACAACTGGGCCAACTGAGCCCGAAGCTCCTGCACCTCACTCTGCTGACCCTGTGCTGGCTCCTCCTGCCCAGACTCATCGGAGGGAAAAGGCTGAGAACGCGTCTGTACCCTGCGTCGGGGAGGCATCGCGCCCACCTACAAAACACATGGAAACATCAGGACCGTACCAACAATACACGACCCAATCCAGCGAAAGTCTAGGACATGTCATCCATTCCCTAGCATTATGTTGTCTGCAGCCAACATAATCGCTTAGGAGAATAAACATGCCAGTCACTCATCCCACCCCTTGGGAGAGGTATCAAACTCAATCAGGACTCTCGCTAACAGTCACGACTCTCACGTAGTCATCCTAATGTCCAACCACAAGCCTAGGGTTTCTAAGTCCACAATGACCTACAACCTAGGCTCTGATACCACCTAATCTGTCACGCCCCGGCGTCGAAACTGCGACCCGGGCTCGCCAACAGATCCGCCGCCCATACGGGAAGCCCGTATAGACGAAGCGACTAACCTGCAAAAGAGCATCTATACTATGCAGATATCAGAGCTGAAAGTAAAACTGCTAGAAATAAAAACTATATACAACACAAGTCCTCACCAAAAGTACAAAAGTCACTCGAGCAGTAGAAAAATAAATACAACTCTATACCTCACTACAAAGTTCTCTCAACAGGAACTCTCAAAAGTAATAAGGGTACATCTACTCTCTGGACGACGACTGGTGGGGAACTATCTCGCGACTCCCTTACCTCGATCAGAAGAAGTAGCAACAGGAGCAGCAGGAACCGGAGTAGAAGTCCCTGTGGGAAAATACACCACGACGGGTGTGAGAACTACGTCCCAAGTAGTTCTCAGTGGGTGCCGCCAACAAGCCCGACGGACTGCCCACTAAGTCTACTAGAGGCATAAAGTAACAATATAAAACTGAAATGAAAGGGCTGGAAAAGTAACTCAACAGCTATTATGCCTCTATCTAGATGCTCAAGAAAAGGAACAGATGAAACATGATGCATCTACTAACACACACAGTAAACTCACCAAATCTAAACTGACTGCCTCAAAGGGTCCAGTCAAACCTGCGCCCACCTACTGTCGCATATCCTCAACAGGACGGGTCTACCGTAGGGTGTCCGTGACTGCCGCCAACCGGGCCAGTCAGAGGGACGGCGTTGACAAGTCGCGATAGCAAGTAACAGGCCCAACTCCGGAGTGGCTCTCGAGGGGAGCGACCCCACCGAGGAAAGTATCCGCGTAACTCTGTCGAGCTCAAATATGGCTCATGCAGGCTATAGTCCAAACCATGATCAACAAGATCGACCAACAACACCAACTCTCAACCACAAGCTGGAAGTCACACAGCTGGGGCCACCGTCCACCAGACGGCTCCCACAACAGAACACTAAACTCTCCAGAAAGACCGACACCATAAGGGTTCGGAAACCGATAGACCGGCGCTAAGAACCCTATCAAACAAGAACAGACTCTAGGCTCCGACTATCGAAGTTCCCGATCCCTTATAGTTCGGGAAAGCAATAATCACAGTACAACTCGCAGAAGACACCAACAGGGCCCGAAAGTCCCGGGAGACCTACCCCTACAACCCTATCAAACAAGAACAGGTTCCAGGCTCGGCCCCCGTGGCTTTCGTCCCGACAGAGGAACGACCCCTAGAACCCAGACCACTCGAATCCTTTCGAGTGGGGAGATTTACGGGAAAAGGTGACATTTGTTATTGAAAACTAATTTGATCTGGAAGAAATCCTATTTAATGATTTAGTTCTTTTTAGAAAAACAGTTAGAAAACAAGTGTTTCACCCAAACCCGAAGGGCTGATGCCATTTGTCCAATCAAACAAGAACAGACTCCAGCGGCCCTTCGATGTTTGGAAGAAAACATTGGTAGACTAAAATCATGTATATGTCGAAAAGGGTTCTGGGTTCTAGGTCCGGCTAACACTAGTAACTATGCCACTAACACAGTGGCGACGACCCAAACAGGGGGAAAACAAGATCTCTCGGGTCACACGTTTACCCCTAAACGGTTCCCGATACAGACAAGCGAACCACTACATCTACCAGGACTCCACTCTGCTCCCAAGCAGACGAGTGCAATGCATCCCACATATAGAGAAGTCCCGACCGCTCGGCCCAACTACCCGGCGGGGTAACACTAAGTCAGGAAGAGACATAAAGTGTGTTGTGTTTGTTATGGATGTATACACAATAAATAAAAACTAGCCAAGTGAGGGTTTCTACTGGGTCTGGTTACACATGCAACATATGACGGGGGTGCTAGGTCAGGTTCCAATATAACAAATATTTAAACATGATAGTACGAAGCAAGAGATCACAAGATCGACAGATAAAAACAAGGATCAACAATTCCTACACTCTAGAATGCTACCCAGTCCATCACTGATCATGCATGATTCTATACAATAGAATTAGAGTACAGTCCATAGATCTTGAAAGCAAGCCACCCACCTGAAGACGCTAACTGTCCGGAGTCGTACAGCTGAAAAAACCAAGAAAATAACCACTCTAGGTCAACAGGTCCAGCACAAGTCCACAATCCCTCCTGGGTACAACATAAGGCTACAGTTACACTGTTAAATCCATTAAAATCCAGGTTTTACAAATCTCTGGGAACAGTCCACGTACTGCGAAATTTTCACCTGTAAAACGAACTCCAAAAATTCTGATAAAATACCACAGCGATCCTCGCATCGATAGCTTCGAACGGGTACCTGCACGTCCAATTCCGAGCACCGTAGGCCAAGTTACAAATTCCACAGTATCGGTGCGCACAATCCCAAAACCATTCAACTGTAACCTCTTGTACAGATAAAGGAACAGTGTATACCTTCGGGAAGGTCTCCCAAAAATTCTAAGACAAATCCACGATGATCGTCGCGTCGAGCAGATGAAAAAAGTCTATAAGCACGTCTTGATCCGAGACTCGTGCGCGAAGATTCTCTCAAAGAAGGTGCTACCCCTCACCAAAATCTCACAGCAAAAAGGGTCCCAATGGCACGAGAAAATACCTCGAAAAACGTGAAATCTGAAATGTCCGAGAACCCAAAATCGTAGCCTCACCTGTTATGAATCCAGCAGCGAAGAAATCGCTCGAAACTGATGGTCGGAGTAGGTCGGGGGAGCTGCTACACCGAAGAGCGACGGAAGAAACACCGAAGAAAGAGCGTCGCGCCGCGCCAAGAAAAATCTGAAACCTCGGGATTCGAGCCTCCAAAAATTCTTAAACTCCGCAGGAAGATCAAGGATTAAGAGAGGAAAAATTCATCAAGAGGAAGCTCGGGGAGATCTTGCACAGACAGGGAGAAAAAGGGCTGCAAAGAGGGCTCGGGCTGCCTATTTATAGGCCAAAGGAACAATTCGGATAATACCGAAATTGTCCCAAGATTCGGGCGGCTACAGTGCGGCCCAGCCCGGATTCGGGGGGCTACAGTGCGGCCCAGCCGGATTCGGGCGCGCACAGTGCGGCCGGCCCGGCCGGTTTCGGGCGCGCACAGGTGGGCAGCCCGGCCCAGCCCGCACACGGGATCCAGCCGGACGCCTGCTTGGTCCGACCCGCACCGGCGCCCGCCACGTGTCCACCGAAAAACGCCGCCGCAGCCGTGCAAGCCGCCACGGGGAGCGCCACGTGTCCCTGCCCGAGTCAACGCGGTAGGTGGCGCCCGCCAATCAGCGGGCGCCACGTGGCACGCCCACGTCGCCCGCGCCTGCCCGCATACGGCACCTGCCCGCGGCACACTGCGTGGACCGCGCGCTGCGGGACCGCGCTGCGCATGCGCCGCCAACCGGGTGCCGCCACGTGGAGCGCCCCGGTCCACGCCTCCCCGCACGCACCCGCGGACCGAGCGCACCTAGACGGCCCAATCAGGGACTTGCCACGTGGCAGCCCCCGGTCCACGCGCCCCGCGGTGCACCCCGGTCCTAACCCTTGCGCTCCGTGGACCACGGCCGCGTGCGCCGGCCAATCCGGCTGCACAAGTGGCACCCCGCCGGTCCACGGCTCCCCCATGCACCAGAAATCCAGTAAATTTTCGGGAGTCCTTTTTTGGGCATCCGGACTCAGAATTGGCACAAACAAAAAGCCATTTTTCAAGCATTTTTTCGTGCTGAATCCATTTCCGCCGTCTGTTTGGCCTAATTCTTTTTCAAAATTTCGGCAAACCAGCCGAAAGGCCAAACAGCTAATAAAACCTTACAGGGTCCATCTGTGGCATCCCATGATGCACATGGGCCAGATACACCAACAACAGGTGTTTAACAGTGGATCCATTGGAAAAATGCTGCATGGGGTTCGGGGGTCCTACACTCCTGCTCTACTATTTTACGTCACTGACATCCACTTCGTGGCAGGGTTCAGGCGGGGGGGGGGACGAGGTAGTCGTTGGTGAGGACGGGACAGGAGCAGCTGGTCGCTGGGGACCTCTCGGACTGTATTTCTTTTCATTCTCGCTTTCATTGCATTGTAGTTATGGAGAGGTTCGCGATACCCTCGTGGGGTCCGGGTGGATGTCGGTACGGGTGCATTTAGTGCCCCTTGTGTTACTTACCTTTTATAGTTCCATGGCCGTTTGAAAATCAAAAAGGGAAAAGTCAAAGAAAAGATGCGAAAAACGCGTTTTTAAAATCTAAGTGTCGTGTGGGCACTGGTTTCAAAAACCTGTGGATTATGGATTGCGAAAGGGATTTCAAAATTTGGTCGGGGTGGGCACCGTTTTCAAACCTTGTGGATTTATGCTGATTTCGAACTAACTTTCAAACGTAAGCGCCGGGTAGGCGCTTCTTTCAAAACTGTGGATTTATCCTTCCAAATTGATCGGTCATATATTTTCTTGTATGTTTCTTGTATTAGTGGTAGAATGCTGGTTGTTTATGAATGACTGTGTGATTGTTTGGTGACGTATGTGGGAACATGTACCCGAACGCTACGCGTGCACGTACAGGGGAGACTCGGCCCGTTTGCAGAGTGGACCATGTATGTGTGGGGGTCTGGGCACGTGCCGGGGAAGAGGGTTCCCTTTTAAACAAAAAAAAAATTTACACGTCAAATATTCCAACTTTATGAATCGTTTGTCCGCTAAAACAAAAACCCCAGGGGAGTGACAGTAAAATAATCTATGAAAGATTCATTTTCTACCATAAAAATTGAGTCAATTTGCTCGTAAGCCTTTGCAGTTTTTGAATCTTCACACAGGCTTGTTCCTCATGTGTAACTTGTAGAA